>JAWMAR010000654.1:430295-472011 GCA_036785375.1 Leucoraja ocellata | reverse complement strand
GAAGATGACGAGGTGATGAGAATGAAGATGTGAACGAGGTTGCGAATGAACATGAGAAAAACGAGGAGAAGAACTCTGAAGAGGATGTGAGCAAGTGCTGTACTCTCCACTGCCTGCCGTTTTGTCACTGTTTAGTACGTAGGTTGCTCGGATATTTCCTCTCTTTGAAATCTTAATAAAAGACTGATGGATCACTCTTGACCTTGTGATCGACCTGTTATAAACAAACACTTTTTCTACCCAGAGAGTTGTGCGAATCTGTGGCCATTTTGGACTGAGACGAGGAGAAACTTTTCAACCAGAGAGTTGTGCGAATCTGTGGCCATTTGGACTGAGACGAGGAGGAAACGTTTCACCCAGAGAGTTGTGTGAATATGTGGCCATTGGGACTGAGACGAGGATAAACTTTCCACCCAGAGAGTTGTGTGAATCTGTGGCCATTTTGGGACTGAGACGAGGAGAAACATTTCCACCCAGAGAGTTGTGTGAATCTGCGGCCATTTAGGACCGAGACGAGGAGAAACCTTTCCACCCAGAGGGTTGTGTGAATCTGTGGCCATTTGGGACTGAGATGAGGAGAAACTTTTCACCCAGAGAGTTGTGAATCTATGGGATTTTCTGCCTCAGTGGAGGCCGGTTCACTGGATGCTCTGGATACTGGTCAAGAAGGCACAGCAACGACTGTTCTTCCTGAAGATATTAAAACATACCTGTCTGCCCCAACAACTGCTGACAACCTTCTACCGCTGCACCACAGAGAGCATACTAAAGTGTAGCATCTCTACGTGGTATCTCAGCTGCATGGAGGCGGAGAAGGGAGCTCTTCAGCGCGTCGTCCACAGAGCGCAGAGGATTATTGGGACACAGCTACCAGCCTTGGAGGGCATCTACCACCACGGTGCCTCAGGAAGGCCGTCAGCATCCATAAAGACTCCTCACACCCTGTAATGGACTGTTCAAACTACTTCCCTCCGGCAGACGTTAGAAACATAGAAAATAGGTGCAGGAGTAGAGACCATTCGGCTCTTCGAGCCTGCACCGCCTTTCAATGTGATCATGGCTGATCATCCAACTCAGTATCCCATCCCTGCCTTCTCTCCATACCCACTGATCCCTTTAGCCACAAGGGCCACATCTAACTCCCTCTTAAATATAGCCAATGAACTGTGTGGCCTCAACTACCCTCTGTGCAGAGAATTCCACAGATTCACACTCTCTGTGTTGAAAATTGTTTTCCCAATCTGGTCCTAAAAGATTTCCCCCTTATCCTTAAACTGTGACCCCTTGTCCTGGACTTCCCCAATATCGGTAAACAATCTTCCTGCATCTAGCCTGTCCAACCCCTTAAGAATTTTGTAAGTTTCTATAAGAACCCCCCCCCCTCAATCTTCTAATTTCTAGCGATTACAAGCCGAGTCTATCCAGTCTTTTCTTCATATGAAAGTCCTGCCATCCCAGGAATCAGTCTGGTGAACCTTCTCTGTACTCCCTCTATGGCAAGAATGTCTTCTACAAGGCCTTCTACGCCCGAACCTCCAGACTCAGGAACAGCTTCATTCCCAGAGCTAAAGGCGCCATGAACGGCCCTGGTGAGTCCCCCCCATCCCCACTGGACTGTCTCCCTCAGATGGTCACGTCACACATGGATCCGGCACAAACACATCTGCACTTTAGTCTGTTTGAACTGTGTTACTGTTCTTTTTACAATCCATGTTCTCGGCATATATAAATCCAAATGTTAATAATTATTTAAGTTATGACATCGGATGGAAGCTGTAAACCAAATCTCGTTGCACTTACGGCGAAATGACAATAAAATTTATTGTTATTATTATTATTATATTACTTTAAGAGAGAGCTAGATATGGCTCATAAAGATAGCGGAGTCAGGGGATATGGGGAGAAGGCAAGTACAGGATACTGAGTTGGATGATCAGCCATGATCATTTTGAATGGCTCGAAGGCCGAATGGCCTCTACTCCTGCACCTATTGTCTATTCTTGTCATAGAAGGAAGTACAGAGTAGGTTAATGGAGAGAGAGAGAGGGAGGGAGAGAAGGGATGGGAGAGATGGACGGGGGGGGGGGGGGGGGAGGGGGCAAGAGGGAGGGGGGGGGGGGGGGGGAAGGGGGAGAAGAAAGGAGTGGGAGAGTGAGAGAGAGAGGGGAGAGAGGTTATCCACTTTGTGGCAAAACAGGAAAGATGAGAACGAGGGAGAATGAAGATGAAAACGAGGGTGAGAATGAAGATGAGGAAAACGAGGAAGAAGAACTCTGAAGAGATGAGAGCAAGTGCTGCACTCTCCGCTGCCTGCCGTTTTGTCACTGTGGTTTAGTACGTAGGCTGCTCGGATATTTCCTCTCCTTGAAATCTTATAAAAGACTGATGGATCACTCTTGCCCTTGTGATCGACTATTACAAACAAACACTTTTCCACACGGAGAGTTGTGTGAATCTGTGGCCATTTGGGACCGAGACGAGGAGAAACGTTTCCACCCAGAGAGTTGTGTGAATCTGTGGCCATTTGGGACTGAGATAAGGAGACACTTTTCCACCCAGAGAGTTGTGAATCTATGGGATTTTCTGCCTCAGTGGAGGCCGGTTCACTGGATGCTCTGGATACTGTTCAAGAAGGCACAGCAACGACTGTTCTTCCTGAAGATATTAAAACATACCTGTCTGTCCCAACAACTGCTGACAACCTTCTACCGCTGCACCACAGAGAGCATACTAAAGTATAGCATCTCTACGTGGTATCTCAGCTGCATGGAGGCGGAGAGGAGAGCTCTTCAGCGCGTCGTCCACAGAGCGCAGAGGATCATTGGGACACAGCTACCAGCCTTGGAGGGCATCTACCACACACGGTGCCTCAGGAAGGCCGTCAGCATCCATAAAGACTCCTCACACCCTTGTAATGGACTGTTCAAACTACTTCCCTCCGGCAGACGTTAGAAACATAGAAATAGATGCAGGAGTAGAGGCCATTCGGCCCTTCGAGCCTGCACCGCCTTTCAATGTGATCATGGCTGATCATCCAACTCAGTATCCCGTACCTGCCTTCTCTCCATACCCACTGATCCCTTTAGCCACAAGGGGCCACATCTAACTCCCTCTTAAATATAGCCAATGAACTGTCGCCTCAACTACCGTCTGTGGCAGAGAATTCCACAGATTCACACTCTCTGTGTGAAAATTGTTTTCCCAATCTGGTCCTAAAAGATTTCCCCCTTATCCTTAAACTGTGACCCCTTGTCCTGGACCTTCCCCAATATCGGGAACAATCTTCCTGCATCTAGCCTGTCCAACCCCCTAAGAATTTTGTAAGTTTCTATAAGATCCCCCCCTCAATCTTCAAAATTCTAGCGAGTACAAGCGAGTCTATCCAGTCTTTCTTCATATGAAAGTCCTGCCATCCCAGAATCAGTCTGGTGAACCTTCTCTCTACTGCCTCTATGGCAAGAATGTCCTTCTACAAGGCCTTCTACGCCGAACCTCCAGACTCAGGAACAGCTTCATTCCCAGAGCTAAAGGCGCCATGAACCGGCCCTGGTGAGTCCCCCCATCCCCCACTGGACTGTCTCCCTCAGATGGTCACGTCACACATGGATCCGGCACAAACACATCTGCACTTTAGTCTGTTTGAACTGTGTTACTGTTCTTTTTACATCCATGTTCTCGCATATATAAATCCAAATGTTATTAATTATTTAAGTTATGACATCGGATGGAAGCTGTAAACCAAATCTCGTTGCACTTACGTGAAATGACAATAAAAGTTATTGTTATTATTATTATCTTACTTTAAGAGAGAGCTAGATATGGCTCATAAAGATATCGGAGTCAGGGGATATGGGGAGAAGGCAAGTACAGGATACTGAGTTGGATGATCAGCCATGATCATTTTGAATGGCTCGAAGGGCCGAATGGCCTCTACTCCTGCACCTATTGTCTATTCTTGTCATAGAGAAAGTACAGAGTAGGTTCATGAGAGAGAGTGAGAGGGAGGGAGAGAGTGAGGGGGGGGGGGGGGGGGAAGAGGGAGGGAGGAGGGGAGGGAAGAGAGGGGTGGGAGAGTGAGAGAGAGAGGGGGAGAGAGGTTATCCACTTTGGTGGCAAAAACAGGAAAGATGAGAACGAGGGGGGAGAATAAAGATGAGAACGAGGGGGAGAATGAAGATGAGAAAACGAGGATAAGAACTCTGAAGAGGATGAGAGCAAGTGCTGTACTCTCCGCTGCCTGCCGTTTTGTCACTGTGGTTTAGTACGTAGGCTGCTCGGATATTTCCTCTCCTTGAAATCTTAATAAAAGACTGATGGATCACTCTTGACCTTGTGATCGACCTATCACAAATAAACACTTTTCTATCCAGAGAGTTGTGTGAATCTGTGGTCATTTGGGACTGAGATGAGGAGAATTTTTCCACCCAGAGAGATGTGAATCTATGGGATTTTCTGCCTCAGTGGAGGCCGGTTCACTGGATGCTCTGATACTGTTCAAGAAGGCACAGCAACGACTGTTCGTCCTGAAGATATTAAAAAATACCTGTCTGCCCCAACAACTGCTGACAACCTTCTACCGCTGCACCACAGAAAGCATACTAAAGTATAGCATCTCTGCGTGGTATCTCAGCTGCAAGGAGGCGGAGAGGGGAGCTCTTCAGCGCGTCGTCCACAGAGCGCAGAGGATTTTTGGGACACAGCTACCAGCCTTAGAGGGCATCTACCACACACGGTGCCTCAGGAAGGCCGTCAGCATCCATAAAGACTCATCACACCCTTGTAATGGACTGTTCGAACTACTTGCACACGCTCTCTCCCATCTGGACAGCCAGAAGGGGGCTACGTGAGGATGCTGTTCATAGATTACAGTTCAGCCTTCAATACGATAGTCCCCACCAGACTCTCCGGGAAGCTAATGGAATTGGGGCTCAACACCCCCTGTGTGCCTGGGTCCTGGACTTTCCTCACCGCCAGGCCCCAGGTAGTCAAGATGGGAGGGAATACATCGAAGTCCCTCACCCTGAGCACAGGATCGCCCCAGGGTTGCGTCCTCAGCCCCCTATTGTACTCCCTGTGCACACATGACTGTGTGGCTAGGTTCAGCTCCAACTCAATAATTAAGTTTGCTGATGACACTGTGGTGGTGGGCCTGATCTCAGACAACGACGAGAAGGCCTACCGGGAGGAGGTGGCTGATCTAGCACTCTGGTGCCAGGATTAACAGCTCCTCTTGAACATCAAAAATACGAAGGAGCTGATCATGGACTTTAGGAGGGCACATCATCCGAGGAGGTACACTCCATTGAGGATAAATGGGGATCCTGTGGATAGGGTGATCTGTTTTAAATATCTGGGAGTCCACATCTCGGAGGATATGACATGGGCATCACACGCCTCAGCACTCGCGAGTAAGGTAAGGCAGCGCCTTTACCACCTCAGGCATTTGAGGAAATTCAGAGTGTCTCCGAGGATCCTCCAGTGCTTCTACGCAGCGGCGGTGGAAAGCATCTTGTCCGGCAACATTACCATCTGGTTTGGGAATTGCTCTGCCAAGGACAAGAAGGCTCTGCAGAGAGTAGTGCGTTCGGCCGAACAAATGCACTATGGGAACTTCACTCGCCCCCCTGCAGGAACTATACAACAGGAGGCGCAACTCCAGAGCCAACAATATCATGAGAGACCCCTTCCACCCCTGCAACGGACTGTTCCAGCTGCTACGGTCAGGCAAACGCCTCCGTTGCCATGCGGTGAGAACGGAGAGGTTGAGAAGGAGTTTCTTCCCAGAGGCCATTTGGACTGTAAACACCTATCTCACCAGGAACTAACTCTACTGAACGTTTTTCCTGCCATTATTTATTATGTAAAAGAATATGTGTGTTATGATTGTGTTTATAGTTTGTTTGGTTGTTTGTCTTTTACACAAAGTCGCGAGCATTGCCACTTTCATTTCACTGCACATCTCGTACGTGTATGTGACAAATAAACTTGACTTGACTTGACTTGGATCTTATAGAAACTTACAAAATTCTTAAGGGGTTGGACAGGCTAGATGCAGGAAGATTGTTCCCGATGTTGGGGAAGTCCAGAACAAGGGGCCACACACACAGTTTAAGGATAAGGGGAAATCTTTTAGGACCGAGATGAGAAAAACATTTTTCACACAGAGAGTGGTGAATTTGTGGAATTCTCTGCCACAGAAGGTAGTTGAGGCCACAGTTCATTGGCTATATTTAAAGGGAGTTAGATGTGGCCCTTGTGGCTAAAGCGTTCAGGGGGTATGGAGAGAAGGCAGGTACAGAATACTGAGTTGGATGATCAGCCATGATCATATTGAATGGCGGTGCTCGCTCAAAGGGCCGAAGGGCCTCTACTCCTGCACCTATTGTCTATTGTTAAATGCAGGTTCTCCATTCACTAACTCAACCCTTTGGATATATAAAGATGTTCTTACATTGTAATCATATAATATAAGGGAATATTAGACTATATTGAAATTGAAAAGGCAGACTCTGTATTTTGTGGTCAACACTCCCACCCAGTGCTGTCCCCCGCAATTACAAGCCAGTTATTCTGTGGTCAACACTCCCACCAGTGTCCCCCCGCAATTACAAGCCCAGTTATTCTGTGGTCAACACTCCCACCCAGTGGTGTCCCCCGCAATTACAAGCCCAGTTATTCTGAGAGAGAGAGAGAGAGAGAGAGAGAGAGAGAGAGAGAGAGAGAGAGAGAGAGGAGAGAGGAGAGAGAGAGAGAGAGAGAGAGAGAGAGAGAGAGAGAGAGAGAGAGAGAGAGAGAGAAGAGAGAGAGAGAGAGAGGAGAGAGAGAGAGAGAGAGAGAGAGAGAGAGAGAGAGAGAGAGAGAGAGAGAGAGAGAGAGAGAGAGACAGACAGAGAGAGGGGAGAGTGAGAGGGTGATAGAGAAAGAGAAAGAGAGAGGGAGAGGTAGCAAGAGATAGAGGTACGGGGTGAGGAGAGAGTGTGCGAGAGAGAGAGAGAGGGAGAGAGAGAGAGAAAGAGTGGATGAGAGAGTGAGAGTGATAGAGAGAAAGAAATATGCTTGCAGTTGTTTAATAAATATTAATGTGCCTTGACGTGCGTACGAATCGACTCATTACAACGAGGACAGCACAAGAATGGACCATTCGGCCCACAATATTTGTGCATGAAAACATTTGAGTATCAGCTGAAGTTACACACTCATCCATTCTTCTCCCTACCTTATACTCTTGTTCACTGAAATATCCTCGTACGCTAGAAGAAGACGACATTCTCCACCGCCTCTTGAGTCGCCGCTTCCAGCCTCTTGCGGTAATGATTTGTCAAATCCAGCAGCTGCGAATCATCACACCTCTCCAGGAGCTCCGTCATCGAAGACATTGGAGGAGCTGTGATGAATCATAATAATGGAATTATCAAGGGTTTGTTTGTTTTCCACCACGAATAGGTGTCACCACCCCCACTCTGCTAAAAGACAGACCACATGACGGAGATGAGGCGCTCCGATCAGCGGGTTGCTGTCAGGCCACGCGCCGTGGTCTACCTGCACACTGCACGGAGGGAGACCCGGCTGTGATCCTCGACTTGCCCTGACAATGGTCCCCAGGCTGTTGCTGTAACTTATTTCCTGCGGCATCTAAACAATGCGCTAACTCACAACAATTGTCCCTCTCCCACTGTTCAATGCTACGGGTGCATTCTCTTCTTGATTCTGGATGGACACAATGTCGACACCTTTTAACAGAATACACCGTTGTGACATTAAACGCGATTTATTCTCGCACTTTTTAAAAAAACCACGGGCCAATTTCAACGCTGGAGTAAAATAAAATCGTCTTCTAACGCCGTCAACGGGATGGATCTCACGTACGGGACAAAGCAAGGTAAGTCATCTATTTAACATATAACTTGCTTCATAGGATGTCTTTAATCAAAATTTCACGTTGCGAAAATGTGATTTGGGCCCCATACGAACCGGCAGTGTTTTTCCTGCCGATATGGGGTTCAAATTCACCACTACCGCAACGTTCCAATCAATCGCATTCCACAAAAACCCACCCGCAAGATGATTTAAATGGCCATTAATTGGACATTATTTAAAATGTTGACCGTTTCTTAAGAAATGGATAGATGTTTAGATCTAATAATTGAATTTTGTAATTAGCTACAATTAGATGACTAACTAATTATATCCTTTAATTTCAGGTCTTCCAAGTAAGATTGTTTCATATTTGAAAGTTAGGGGCTCGATCACGGCTTTTGAGTTTGGAAAAGCAATAGGGAACATGATTTCCGAGTATGAAAATGGCCATAACTTTTTAAATACTGAAGATATGAAAGTGAATTAGGTGTCAAATTAAACTTCCTTTTAGCCGTTATCTGATGGATAAATTGCAGATTTGATTGTGGAAGTCAGGTAAGCGTAAGAGACATGTACCCAACTTCAGAATTCCGAACGTGAAGCGAAATGAAGGTAAAGAGAAGTGAGAGCTGAAGGGACAACAACAGCTAAAGTGCTTGGCGAACATTGGCCGTGCAGATATCCGAATTGAAAATATTGGGAATTATCGCGTTTGCTCACTGCATTTCATCAACAGTAAGGCATTATTTGTGGTGTTTCTTGATTGTTATCTAAAAAGTCTCAGAAGTGATAAATCTGGCTGTAAATTTTGCTTCGGAGGCGTTTCATTTTGCATGTAGAAACCCACTTGAGAACCATGGGCGATTTTAAAATTTTACAGCCAGATTTATCACTTCTGAAACTTTCTAGATGCCAAAGGAATCAAGAATAAACACAAATAATGCCTTACTGTTGATGAAATGCAGTGAGCAAACAGTCAATGTTCGCCAAGCACTCGGGCTGTTGTTGTCCCTTCAGCTCTTGCTTCTATCTACCTTCATTTCTCCTCGCTTTTGGAATTCTGAAGGAGGCTAAATGTCTCTCAAGCTTATCCCGATTTTCCATAATTGTTTACAGCGCCAAAAATTGACCATTTTGGCGGGTTTTAACGGGCCCGCTACGCTGGAAACACTGGTGAGTGCGTACCTGCAGTTCATCGCTTGTACTCCACTTGGAGTAGCGTAGCAACAGTACGGGTCATGGGTCGTGATCCGACTGCTGTGAAACCTCCCTATAGGAGCAAATTCAAAATGTAAGTTACATTAAACAATTAACGTAGATGTAAGAAAAGCAATTTCAATCTAAAATCAGTGTGACGTTTTTAAACAGTTATGTAATCATCTTGTTAAAAAGGATTATTCAAATATAAATAAATATTGAAAAATATGTCCACGTTTGTAAAGAAAATAGAAAGGAGAGCACTTTTACATTAAACAATTAATTTTTACAAAATGTATTTACTTATTGCTTTATTTTTGATTTTTAAAACCCCCACTGCCCTGCCCTTTCTTTTCAAACGTTGCCGTTATTGACTTTTCCGTTTTATATCCCCGCTACGATCTATCCTAAAAGTGACGAGTAAGCAGATAGGCGGCGAGGTTTTCCAGGCGAGTGCCCTCGAGCATGAAGGGCGAAGACAGTCGCTGAAGTTTAGAAGGATGAGGGAGGGATCTTATAGAAACATATAAAAATTATAAAAGGACTGGACAAGCTAGATGCAGGAAAAATGTTCCCAATGTTGGGCGAGTCCAGAACCAGGGGCCACACAGTCTTAGAATAAAGGGTAGGTCATTTAAGACTGAGGTGAGGAAAACCTTTTCACCCAGAGAGTTGTGAATCTGTGGCCATTTGGTACTGAGATGAGGAGAAACTTTTCCGCCCAGAGTTGTGAATTTGTGGAATTCGCTGCCACAGAGGGCAGTGGAGGCCAAGTCACTGGATGGATTTAAGAGAGAGTTAGATAGAGCTCTAGGGGCTAGTGGAGTCAAGGGATATGGGGAGAAGGCAGGCACGGGTTATTGATAGGGGACGATCAGCCATGATCACATTGAATGGCGAATGGTGCTGGCTCAAAGGGTCGAATGGCCTCCTCCTGCATCTATTTTTCTATGTTTCTAAAAGTCGCGCTAGTGGGACAGGCCCTTCGGCCTTTGCTGTCTGCTCCAAATTCACAAGGTCAATGTAGGAGCAAATTCTAAATGTAAATGAAACAATTAACGTAAATGTAAGAAAAGCAATTTCTTAACGCTCTAAATCACCGCGACTTTTTTAAACAGTTATGTAATCAGCTTTTCATAAAAGATTATTCAAATCAAGTTCAAGTTCAAGTAAGTTTATTGTCATGTGTCCCTGTATAGGACAATGAAATTCTTGCTTTGCTTAAGCACACAGAAAATAGTAGGCATTTACTACAAAACAGATAAATGTGTCCATATACCATGATAAAAATATATACACACATGAATAAATAAACTGGTAAAGTGCAAATAACAGAAAGTGGTTATTAATAATCAGAGTTTTGTCCGAGCCAGGTTTAATAGCCTGATGGCTGTGGGGAAGTAGCTATTCCTGAACCTGGATGTTGCAGTCTTCAAGCTCCTGTACTTTCTACCTGAAGGTAGCAGGGAGATGAGTGTGTGGCCAGGATGGTGTGGGTCTTTGATGATGCTGCCAGCCTTTTTGAGGCAGCGAATGCGATAAATCCCCTCGATGGAAGGAAGGTCAGAGCTGATGATGGACTGGGCAGTGTTTACTACTTTTTGTAGTCTTTTCCTCTCCAGGGCGCCCAAATTGCCGAACCAAGCCGCAATGCAACCGGTCAGCATGCTCTCGACTGCACCTGTAGAAGTTAGAGAGAGTCTTCCTTGACAATCCGACTCTCCGTAATCTTCTCAGGAAGTAGAGGCGCTGATGAGCTTTTTTGATAATTGCGTTAGTGTCCTCGGACCAGATATAAAGATTTTCAAAACAAAAAGCAAAAACCCAGTGTTTTTATCGATAGTCGGCTTAAAAAATGGTTTAAATCGAAATAATGAATGAAATCAAAAATAAAGATTTTCAAAACAAACGTGTCAAATTAACTAAAAAGCGGCAGAAATGCAGCGTCGTGTTGAAGGAGGAAAGAGATAAGGGAAAGAGGGGAGGAGGAGGAGAGGAGGAAGAAGGGGAGAGGGAGAGAGAGAGGGAAGTAAGAGGGGAGGAGGAGAAGAGTGAGGAAGAGAGAGAGGGGGAAGGAGGAGAAGAGGGGAAAGAGGAGAAGAGTGAGGAAGAGAGAGGGGGGAAAGAAGGGGAAAGGGGGAAGATGGAGGGAAGAGAGGGAGAAGGAAGAGGGAAGGTGGAGCGAAGAGAGGGGGAAGCGAGAAGAGAGTGGGAGAGAGGGAAGGATGAGGAGGAAAGAAGCGAAGGAATAGAGGAGAGGGGGAAGGAGTGATAGAGGGAAGGAGGAGAGGGGAGAGGGGTGGAGAGAGGGAAGGAAGAGGGAAGAAGGAGAAGAAAAAGGGGAGAGGAGAGGGAAGGAGGAGGATGGAGGGAACAGAGAGAGTGGGAAGGAGAAAAGGGAGGAAGAGAGAGAGAGGGGGCGAAGGAGGATGGAGTGAGAAAGAGAGAGTGGGAAGGAGGAGAAGAGTGAGGAAGAGAGAGAGAGGGAAAAAAGGGAAGATGAAGAGAGATAGGGGGAAGGAGAAGAGAGTGGGGTGGAGAGAGGGAAGGAAGAGGGAAGAAGGAGAAGAAAAAGGGGAGAGGAGAGGGAAGGAGGAGGATGGAGGGAACAGAGAGAGTGGGAAGGAGAAAAGGAGGAAGAGAGAGAGAGGGGGCGAAGGAGGATGGAGTGAGAAAGAGAGAGTGGGAAGGAGGAGAAGAGTGAGGAAGAGAGAGAGAGGGGAAAAAAGGGAAGATGAAGAGAGATAGGGGGAAGGAGAAGAGAGTGGGGGAGAGAGGGAAGGAGGGGGAAAAGAGCGAAGGAAGAGAGGAGAGGGGGATGGAGTGATAGAGGGAAGGAGGAGAGGGAAGAGGGGTGGAAAGAGGGAGGGAAAAGGGAGAGAGTGGGGGAAGGAGAAGGGGAGAGGAGAGAGGGAAGAAGGAGGAGGGGGAAGGAGGAGAAGAGAGAGAGGGGGAAGGAGAAGAGGGGAAGAGAGAGAGAGGGGGGCAAGGAGGAGAAGAGTGAGGAAGCGAGAGATAGGCTGTGGGCCGAGGAGCTTTATTCTGCAGTTTCGTGACCCAAGTCACCAAACTACATGAAATGTTCACATATTGTGTCAAAATATTTATATAAATTAAATAAGATGTGGGTAATGTTTGAGTCCAATCAAAGCAGATTTAACATTGAGTTGTCTGCCAGTTGGCCAATCACACGCTTTGTTTCAGGCTGGCACACAACATGGCTGAGGGGTTTCACAGATGCCTGTTTTACTGGAGATTCCCATGTGTTTTTCTGTGGAATAAATGTGGTGGAAACTTGCAGCAGGTTCATTGTATTTAGTGGGAAAAGCATTAAAAAGGCTGAAGAAAGTGCTGCGAAGTGGATTAAAGTGCAAGAAAGCCTTCAAAGTCCGTGCTGATGTGCTGGAACACAAAGAAGGCCCCCATGAATCAACTCTAACTGAAAGGTACAAAGTCTGAATGTATGACAATCT
The DNA here is from genome assembly GCA_036785375.1 of Leucoraja ocellata. Taxonomy (NCBI): domain Eukaryota; kingdom Metazoa; phylum Chordata; class Chondrichthyes; order Rajiformes; family Rajidae; genus Leucoraja; species Leucoraja ocellata. The sequence goes on along the minus strand of JAWMAR010000654.1, from coordinate 459,484 downwards.
ATCTGTATGGACTTTAATTAATTTAATATAATACAGTTGCCGGGGTGGAGGGTGGAGCATTGACAATGGGGCCGCCCGGGATCGACTGTAATATAGTTGGGCCGCCCGGTTGTGGTGGGGGAGCGATTGTTATGCAGTTGCCGGGGTGGAGGGTGCAGCATCGACAATGGGGCCGCCCGGGATCAAGTGTAATACAGTCGGGCTGCCCGGTTGTGGTGGGGGAGCGAGCGTTATACAGTTGCCGGAGGGAGGGAAGTGTGGGGTGGGGAGCAGGGAGATGGAGAGGGGGAAGGGTGGGGTAGAGTAGAAGGCGGTGGGGGGGGGGGGGGGGGGGAGATCGGAGGGGGTGAGAGGAAGAAAGGCTGGATAAATTCGGCTTGTACTCGCTAGAATTTAGAAGATTGGGGGGGGGGGGGTGGTCTTATAGAAACTTACAACATTCTTAAGGGGCTGGACAGGCTAGATGCAGGAAGATTGTTCCCGATGTTGGGGAAGTCCAGAACAAGGGGCCACACACACAGTTTAAGGATAAGGGGGAAATCTTTTAGGACTGAGATGAGAAAAGCATTTTTTTTCACACACAGAGAGTGGTGAATCTGTGGAATTCTCTGCCACAGAGGGTAGTCGAGCCCACAGTTCATTGGCTATATTTAAGAGGGAGTTAGATATGGCCCTTGTAGCTAAAGGGATCAGGGGGTATGGAGAGAAGGCAGGTACAGGATACTGAGTTGGATGATCAGCCATGATCATATTGAATGGCGGGGCAGGCTTGAATGGCCGAATGGCCTCTACCCCTTTAGCAGAGTGGGGAGGTGACAGCTATCGGTGGAAAAACCCTTGATAATCCCATTATTTTAATTCATCACAGCTCGTCCAATGTCTTCGATGACGGAGCTCCTGGAAAGGTGTGATGATTCACAGCTGCTGGATTTGACAAATCATTACCGCAAGAGGCTGGAAGCGGCGACTCAAGAAGCGGTGGAGAATGTCGTCTTCGTTCTAGCGTACGAGAGATATTTCAGTGACCAAGAGTACAAGGTAAACATAGAAACATAGAAATTATGTGCAGGAGTAGGCAATTCGGCCCTTTGAGCCTGCACCGCCATTCAATATGATCATGGCTGATCATCCAACTCAGTATCCCGTACCTGCCTTCTCTCCATACCCCCTAATCCCCTTAGCCACAAGGGCCACATCGAACTCCCTATTAAATATAGCCAATGAACTGGCCTCAACTACCCTCTGTGGCAGAGAGTTCCAGAGATTCACCACTCTCTGTGTGAAAAAAGTGATTCTCATCTCGGTTTTAAAGGATTTCCCCCTTATCCTTAAGCTGTGACTGACCCCTTGTCCTGGACTTCCCTAACATCGGGAACAATCTTCCTGCATCTAGCCTGTCCAACCCTTTAAGAATTTTGTAAGTTTCTATAAGATCCCCTCTCAATCTCCTAAATTCTAGAGAGTATAAACCAAGTCTATCCAGTCTTTCTTCATAAGGCAGTCCTGACATCCCAGGAATCAGTCTGGTGAACCGTCTCTGCACTCCCTCTATGGCAATAATGTCCTTCCTCAGATTTGGAGACCAAAACTGTACGCAATACTCCAGGTGTGGTCTCACCAAGACCCTGTACAACTGCAGTAGAACCTCCCTGCTCCTATGCTCAAATCATTTTGCAATGAAAGCTAACATACCATTCGCTTTATTTACTGCCTGCTGCACCTGCAAGCCTACCTTCAATGACTGGTGTACCATGACACCCAGGTCTCGCTGCATCTCCCCCTTTCCCAAACGGCCACCATTTAGATAATAGTCTGCTTTCCCGTTTTTGCCACCAAAATGGATAACCGCACATTTATCCACATTATACTGCATCTGCCAAATATTTGCCCACTCACCCAGCCTATCCAAGTCACCTTGCAGTCTCCTAGCATCCTCCTCACAGCTAACACTGCCCCCCAGCTTAGTGTCATCCGCAAACGTGGAGATATTGCCTTCAATTCCCTCATCCAGATCATTAATATATATTGTAAATAGCTGGGGTCCCAGCACTGAGCCTTGCGGTACCCCACTAGTCACTGCCTGCCATTGTGCAAATGACCCGTTTACTCCTACTCTTTGCTTCCTGTTTGCCAGCCAGTTCTCTATCCACATCAATACTGAACCCCCAATGCCTTGTGCTTTAGGTTTGTATACTAATCTCTTATGTGGGACCTTGTCGAAAGCCTTCTGGAAGTCCAGATACACCACATCCACTGGTTCTCCCCTATCCACGCTACTAGTTACATCCTCGAAAAATTCTATAAGATTCGTCAGACATGATTTACCTTTTGTAAATCCATGCTGACTTTGTCCAATGATTCCACCACTTTCCAAATGTGCTGCTATCCCATCTTTAATAACTGACTTTAGCAGTTTCCCCACTACCGATGTTAGACTAACTGGTCTGTAATTCCCCATTTTCTCTCTCCCTCCCTTCTTAAAAAGTGGGGTTACGTTTGCTACCCGCCAATCTTCAGGAACTACACCAGAATCTAAAGATTATTACTAATGCATCCACTATTTCTGGAGCTACTTCCTTAAGGTAGGGAGAGGAATGGATGAGTGTGTAACTTCAGCCGATACACAAATGTTTTCATGCACAAATATTGTGGGCTGAAGGATCCATTCTTGTGCTGTCCTCGTTATAATGAGTCGAGTCATATACACGTCAAGGTACAATACATGTGTATTAAAGTCCACTCACTCACACAATTCATCTGCATGGTGTTACAGTAACTAGCAGCTACTCAAATGACCAATAAACATAATATGACATAGTGTTCATAGCAAAAGGATTTGAGTCTAGGAGCAGGGAGGTTCTACTGCAGTTGTACAGGGTCCTGGTGAGACCACACCTGGAGTATTGCGTACAGTTTTGGTCTCCTAATCTGGGGTGGGGAGAAGGAAGGAAAAGGGGAGGAGGAGGAGGAGCCCGAGGGCGGGCGGATAGGAGGGTGGGAGGAGACAGCTAGAGGGTTAAGGAAGGGGAGGAGACAGCAAGGGCTAGGCCCGAAACGTCGCCTATTTCCTTCGCTCCATAGATGCTGCTGCACCCGCTGAGTTTCTCCAGCAATTTTGTGTACCTTCGATCTTCCAGCATCTGCAGTTCCTTCTTGAACAGGTTCTACTGCAGTTGTACAGGGTTTTGGTGAGACCACACCTGGAGTATTGCGTACAGTTTTGGTCTCCTAATCTGAGGAAAGATATTCTTGCCATAGAGGATTTGAGTATAAGAGCAGGGAGGTTCTACTGCAGTTGTACAGGGTTTTGGTGAGACCACACCTGGAGTATTGCGTACAGTTTTGGTCTCCTAATCTGAGGAAATATATTCTTGCCATAGAGGATTTGAGTATAAGAGCAGGGAGGTTCTACTGCAGTTGTACAGGGTCTTGGTGAGACCACACCTGGAGTATTGCGTACAGTTTTGGTCTCCTAATCTGAGGAAAGACATTCTTGCCATAGAGGGAGTACAGAGAAGGTTCACCAGACTGATTCCTGGGATGTCAGGACTTTCATATGAAGAAAGACTGGATAGACTCGGCTTGTACTCGCTAGAATTTAGAAGATTGAGGGGGATCTTATTGAAACTTACAAAATTCTTAAGGGGTTGGGCAGGCTAGATGCAGGAAGATTGTTCCCGATGTTGGGGAAGTCCAGAACAAGGGGTCACAGCTTAAGGATAAGGGGGAAATCCTTTAGGACCGAGATGAGGAAAGCATTTTTCACACAGAGAGTGGTGAGTCTCTGCAATTCTCTGCCACAGAAGGTAGTTGAGGCCACAGTTCATTTGTATATTTAAGAGTGAGTTAGATGTGGCCCTTGTGGCTAAAGGGATCAGGGGGTATGGAGAGAAGGCAAGTACAGGATACTGAGTTGGATGATCTGCCATGATCATGTTGAATGGCGGTGCAGGCTCGAAGGGCCGAATGGCCTCTACTCCTGCACCTATTTTCTATGTCTGGATGGCAGGCAGGCAGCACCGGATATCTGGCATCATCATCAGCATCAGCAGCGCAGAGTACCCGGGTCACGTGACAGCGGGCAGGGCCGCCTCTGACGTCACCGCCCGGGAAGCGTCGGGGTTTAAAGGGGAGGGAGGGCGGCCGTTTAAAGGGGAGGGAGTGCGGGGAATCGGCCAACAATATTCCAGTCCCCAGGGCGGTGACGTTTACACCACGAGATGTTCACACGATCACTGTCAGTCCGGGTCTGGGTTCCTGCAGCGACCTCAGTTCCTTCTTCCCGGTTGGACCGAACTTATTCCCCTCCAGCCTGAAACATGTGGAGGAATAAAGAGGAAATAAACAGATGAAATAACAGTGTCAATAACAGGGACTGGGGTTAATATTTCAACAACACTTACAGAACAAAATCACTGGAGAAAGAAGCCCGCGGATGGATGGATGGATGGATCCCCTGATATTTGATCACATTAAACATTAACACAAATACTCACCTGATCAGCTCCAGACTCGGGTGGGTCAGTATGAGGTCGCGGAGAGCGGGGACACGTCGGTCTGTGAGGGAATTGCCTGAGAGCCACAGCATCGTCAGTGAGGTCTTTGTACTGAGAGCGGAGACGAGATCCTCGGCTCCAGAATCTGTGAGACCGACACGTTGCAGCCTGGAGATGAGAGAGAGTGAGGGCGAGGGACACAAAGAGACAGGAGACGGTGCAAATCCCCAGTGTATATCAGTGACACAATTACTGATCACATTAATGCTCAATGTCAGACACCCAGTGAGTGTAAACACAATCTCTCACAGTCTGGGACTTACCCCAGTCTCTGTATTTTACAGTGCGGGTTCCTCAGAGCCGCAGACACCAGTTACACTCCGGAATCTCCCAGGTCGTTGTGCCCCAGTCTAAACACAAACAGACAGAGTAATAAACAAACGGATACAAACTCCGCCCGGTGAGGCTGAGATAGACAACTTCTCCCAAAGGGATATTTCTGGAAACACCTCAGCACATTAGTGAACAAATATGTGTGGATGTGGGTGTTTGGTGACTTTCACCATCAATTCTCATTGGCGGACAACCGGGACAATATTTTTTCTCATTCCCCGTGCAGTGAACGGCGGCAGGACAGGGCAGGGCAGGCAACAGGCGTGTCCCGGGGGAAGGGGTCGATCACCGTGACCCGGGGGAGCCCAACCACCCCGTGCACAGTGACGGCCGCTCGGCCCCATAGAAGGGGTGCTGGACGGACGGAATAACAAAATAGTGGAACAATTTTACAGTTCAGTGTTAGCATCAAACGGACAATTACCTCAAGTCCTGACACTTGTGCAGAACCGGTCCCAGCCGCTGGAGACCTTCACACTGAATGCGGCATCTCCCCAGATCGAGGTGTTTGATTGTATCACAGAGCCTGATGGCATGAGACAGGACCGCATAGTCAATCGGGGTCAGTCCCAGTCCACTGAATGAAAGTGTTTCATCAGATCCCAGTGTCTGCTGAGCCAGTGCAGGATTCTGTGACTCTAACAGGTAGTGCATCGTGTTCAGCAGCCTCCGTTTATCAGCTTCACTCTCTGTGTTTCCAGCCCAGCGTTGAACCTCCCCTTTCACCCAGTCACTGACTCGGCAGATTGTTTGATGATGCAATTTACCCAGAAACTCCTCCAGGATCCAAGCTGCCCGTGGGGAGGAGAGACCAGCGACAAAACGGAGAAATACTTCAAATCGCCCGTCTGCCGTGCTGTGGGCTTCAGACAGGAGTTTCACGATATTCCCGTGATCTACAGTCAAGAATTGTGCGAGTGCGGCTACAAACTCTTGGATGGTGAGGTGCGGGAAGGTGTACACCACGCTCCGGGCTGAATCCTCTCTCTCCAAAATTTCCATCAGGAACCCGGACAGGAACTGGGAAGGCTGCAGATTGTAATTGATCAAATCTCCATCTGTGAACACAATGTTCTTCTCAGTCACTCCAGTGAAGGCCATCTGACCAACCCTCAGTAACACCTCACGGAGGTTCTCAATCTCACGGCCGTGGTTTTTCAGGATGTTGTAAATAAAGTAGCAATATAGTTGTGTGATGGTCTTGGGTACTCGCTGCGGGTCCCGGTATGTTTGTGTGAAGAAGGGGCCCAGTGCCAGGACAAGGATCCAGCAGTAGGCGGGGTTGTAGCTCATGGTGTACAGGATCTCGTTCTCCTCCACGTGTTTGAAAACAGCTGCTGCCACCGACCGATCTTCAAAATACCTGGTGAAATATTCCTTCCATTCCTCACCAACAAATCCCAGGATTTCAGCCCGGACACTGATCTTTGCCTTTTCCAGTAAATGTAACGCAGTGGGGCGGGTGGTCACTAGCACTGAACACCCTGGGAGCAGCTTGTGCTGGATTAAACTGTACACAATGTCAGACACTTCACACCACCACTCGGGATCTGGACACTGGTGCTTAGGTTCTGTGTCTCTCCGACTGTCAGCAAATTCGATTCTGCCCTTGAATTCATCCAGACCGTCGAATATAAACAGCAATCCCTCTGGGTTCTTCCAGGCCTCCCGCAGCATATTCCCAAAGTAAGGATACTGATCCAGAATCAGTTCCCTCAGGTTTATTCTGTGTTTAATCATGTTCAAATCCCGGAATTTGAAACTGAAGACAAACTGGAATTGTTGGTATATATTCCCTGTGGCCCAGTCATGAACAATCTTCTGCACCATTGTTGTTTTTCCGATCCCCGCGACTCCGGACACTGATGCTGAACTCCCAGATCGGGATTTACTCCGGGAAAAGCTGCTGTGGAACAATTGATCAGTCCTGGTTTTTTCCAGTTCTCCCCGGAGATGTTTCTCTTGCCATTCCTCATGGTCCCGGCCTCTTGCCAGCAGCTCATGTTCCACCAGTGTCCGATCTCGAACAGTGGGGATGATTGTGAGCTCAGCGTATCGATCAAGCAGCAGGAAATTCTTAACCTTCTCGTTCATCAGGATGGTGTTCACACTCAGTGTTTCAGTCTGTGCTCGCAGAGTCTCCTTGTGTTTCTGTTGAACATCTTGCACCGGAAAAGGCAGATATTGGACACAATGTTAGATGGCTCAACTCAAACCCAACATTACACGGTGTGTCAGGACTCTATCCAGGAGTGTGTGGGTTACACAGTGTGTCAGGGACTCTATCCAGGAGTGTGTGGGGTTACACAGTGTGTCAGGACTCTATCCAGGAGTGTGTGGGGTTACACAGTGTGTCAGGACTCTATCCGGGAGTGTGTGGGGTTACACAGTGTGTCAGGACTCTATCCAGGAGTGTGTGGGGTTACACAGTGTGTCAGGACTTTATCCAGGAGTGTGTGGGGATACACAGTGTGTCAGGGACTCTATCCAGGAGTGTGTGGGGTTTCACAGTGTGCCAGGACTCTATTCAGGAGTGTGTAGGGTTACACAGTGTGCCAGGTCTCTATCCAGGAGTGTGTGGGGTTACACAGTGTGTCAGGGACTCTATCCAGGAGTGTGTGGTGTTACACAGTGTGTCAGGGACTCTATCCAGGAGTGTGTGGTGTTACACAGTGTGTCAGGGACTCTATCCAGGAGTGTGTGGGGTTACACAGTGTGTCAGTACTCTATCCTGGAGTGTGTGGGGAATCACTACACTCACATTCTCCCCCAGGTGAGCACTGGATTTCACAGATCTCTTCCACAACCTGATACATTCCAAAACCTTGTACAATGAACTCCTGGAGGAGTTGAAATAATGCAGTGTAATAGTTCCAGTGTATGTCAGAGATTAAGTGATCTGGGAACTACTATCTACCTCTTTGGTTACACTCAGACTATCCTAGATCAGAGGTGCACAAAAATACTGGAGAAACTCAGCGGGTGCAGCAGCATCTATGGAGCGAGGGAAATAGGTGACGTTTCGGGCCGAAACCCTTCTTCAGACTGATGGGAGGGTGGGGCGGAGAAGGAAGGAAAAATGGAGGAGGGGGAGCCCGAGGGCGGGTGGATGGGAGAGACAGCTCGAGGGTTAAGGAAGGGGAGGATACATCAAGGGCCAGCAAAATTGGGAGAATTCAATGTTCATCCCCGCCGGACGCAGGCTACCCAGGCGGAATATGAGGTGTTGTTCCTCCAATTTCCGGTGTTGCTCACTCTGGCAATGGAGGAGACCCAGGACAGAGAGGTCGGATTGGGAATGGGAGGGGGAGTTGAAGTGCTGAGCCACCGGGAGTTCAGGTAGGTTCTTGCGGACTGAGCGGAGGTGTTCGGCGAAACGATCGCCCAACCTCCGCTTACTTTCCCCGATGTAGATCAGCTGACATCTAGAGCAGCGGATGCAGTAGATGAGGTTGGAGGAGATACAGGTGAACCTTTGTCGCACCTGGAATGGCTGCTTGGGTCCTTGAATGGAGTCGAGGGGGGAGGTGAAGGGACATGTGTGGCATTTCTTGCGGTTGCAACGGAAAGTGCCCGGGGAGGGGGTGTTACAGGAGGGAAGGGAATAATTGACAAGGGAGTTGCGGAGGGAGCGGTCTTTGCGGAAGGCAGACATGGGGGGAGATGGGAAGATGTGGCGAGTGTTGGGGTCACGTTGGAGGTGGCGAAAATGGCGGAGGATGATTTGTTGTATGTGACGGCTGGTGGGGTGAAAGGTGAGGACTAGGGGGACTCTGCCCTTGTTGCGAGTGCGGGGATGGGGGGAGAGAGCAGTGTTGCGGGGTATGGAAGAGACCCTGGTGCGAGATGGGACTTTCCTTGTTATACCTTGCACTAAACGTTATTCCCTCATAGTTTATCTATACTGTAAATAGCTCGATTATAATCATGTATTGTCTTTCTGCTGACTGGATAACACACAACACAAGCTTTTACACCGTACCTCAGTCCATGTGACAATACACTAAACTAAGCTAAACCTGACTCTACACACAAAGAAGCAATCCATAGTGAATCCCCGTGTCAGTCTGACAATTGCTTAGCCTTTGATCTTCTGATTTCCAATTTTGCAAAGCTCTGAACAGTTTCAGTATGACATCAATTCTAACAAGTCATTGGTGTGAACTGTACATTTCAACACTCACCTTCCATATGAGAGGGTAATTCAGTTAAACCTCCGAGGATGTTCATGTATTCTTCTGTATCAGGACCTGTTTAAACCAACGAGCATTTATTAAACCGGACTTGAATAACATTGTTAACTCCAGTGTTTCAATGTGATATTCAGTTCAGTGTGTTGATTTACCGTACCGAGCTCCTGGATTTCTTTCAGTATTTTGTTCAGCTTTGGTAATTCATTCTGCATTTTCATAAATGATTCCCACAACACCCGCCGGGCACGGTTACCCTTCTCCATCACCAGACTGTCGAAGAGTATGGAACTGTCTCTGCGGTTTCCCTTTGCCACCAGCTCAGCGACGCTCTGTGAAAAACAACTATGAATATATGGGGAAGTGAATGAGACAATGCTAATGGGGAGGGATTAGCCGTTCAGTGATGGGGTATTCCGGTAGTTTTGAGCACTGTGACAGGCATTGATTTGCCTCTTCAAACACCCATGACACTGTGCTGACAAACTGTGTACTCCCAGAGTCCTGACAGTGTGAAACTCACTTCACACCTGGCAGAGTCCGAGAACATAGAAACATAGAAAATAGGTGCAGCAGTAGGCCATTCGGCTCTTCGAGCCTGCACCATTCGCCATTCAATATGATCATGGCTGATCATCCAACTCAGTATCCTGTACCTGCCTTCTCTTCATACCCCCTGATTCCTTTAGCCACAAGGGCCACACCTAACTCCCTCTTAAATATAGCCAATGAACTGTGGCCTCAACTACCTTCTGCGGCAGAGAATTCCAGTGACTCACCACTCTCTGTGTGAAAAATGTTTTCCTCATCTCGGTCCTAAAAGATTTCCACCTTATCCTTAAACTGTGACCCCTTGTTCTGGACTTCCCCAACATCAGGAACAATCTTCCTGCATCTAGCCTGTCCAACCCCTTAAGAATTTTGTAAGTTTCTATAAGATCCCCCCATCAATCTTCCACACTGCCTCCTATAGTCCTTTCTTTATTTTCACAATCTCCAACACCCAATCCTTCTGCCGAACACCTGGATTTTTCATCTCTAGAGAGAGCTAGATAGGGCTCTTAAAGATAGCGGAGTCAGGAGATATGGGGAGAAGGCAGGAACGAGGTACTGATTGTAGATGGTCAGCCATGATCACATTGAATGGCGGTGCTGGGTTGAAGGGCCGAATGGCCTCCTCCTGCCTATTGCCTCTATTGTCTATACACAAGGACCAGGAGAGGAAGAGATACACTAACTATTATCTATATTACTAAATCTCTGATCTTGACCGCTTTTGGCCCACTGTGCTGCGATTTCCGACAGAACACCGCCATTTTTAGCCACCTCATTCAGAGCCCCCCTTCGCCTTACCGGTGCTAAGGATTTTTCCCATCGATGAAAAATCTGAGAGATATTAATGTTTCTAAAAAAATCACCATTCCCTCTGCAGCCCCTGCTGGAGGGAGGGGGAGGGACTATAAAACCAGGAAGTCGTGTGCCTCACTTAGTCTCTGCAAGATGGATGAAGCCAAGAGACACGTCTCTCTGAATAACACTCTGAATAACATTCAACAAATTTCTACACAAGTGTGAGTACCCTTAATGTGGTTTGAAAATGAAAATATGGTTTGTTTGAAGTAAAAAAGCTCTGCCTGCAAATAGTTGTTTGGGTGCTTTGGCTTGAAGTTGAAAGGCACTACTTACAGCACATGGTGGCAGGTGATTTGGCTTGAAGTTGAAAGGCACTACTTACTGCAAATGGTGGCGTGAATGCTTTGGCTTGAAGTTGAAAGGCACTACTTTCTGCAAATGGTGGCTTGGGAGCTTTGGCTTGAAGTTGAAAGGCACTACTTACTGCAAATGGTGGCATGAAGTTGAAAGGCACTACTTACTGCAAATGGTGGCTTGGGAGCTTTGCTTGAAGTTGAAAGGCACTACTTACTGCAAATGCTGGTGGGTGATTTGGCTTAAAGTTGAAAGGCACTACTTACTCTCAGTGGGAAAAGCTTGTCCACATCAACTCTGTCTATCCCTCTCATCATTTTAAAGACCTCTATCAAGTCCCCCCTTAACCTTCTGCGCTCCAGAGAATAAAGACCTAACTTATTCAACCTTTCTCTGTAACTTAGATGTTGAAACCCAGGCAACATTCTAGTGAATCTCCTCTGTACTCTCTCTATTTTGTTGACATCCTTCCTATAATTGGGCGACCAAAATTGTACACCATACTCCAGATTTGGTCTCACCAATGCCTTGTACAATTTTAACATTACATCCCAACTTATATGCTCAATGCTCTGATTTATAAAGGCTAGCATACCAAAAGCTTTCTTTACCACCCTATCTATATGAGATTCCACCTTCAAGGAACTATGCACGGTTATTCCCAGATCCCTCTGTTCAACTGCATTCTTCAATTCCCTACCATTTACCATGTACGTCCTATTTTGATTTGTCCTGCCAAGGTGTAGCACTTCACATTTATCAGCATTAAACTCCATCTGCCATCTTTCAGCCCATTCTTCCAAATGGCCTAAAACACTCTGTAGACTTTGGAAATCATCTTCATTATCCACAACACCCCCTACCTTGGTATCATCTGCATATTTACTAATCCAATGTACCACACCTTCATCCAGATCATTGATGTACATGACAAACAACAAAGGACCCAACACAGATCCCTGAGGCACCCCACTAGTCACCTGCCTCCAACGTGACAAACAGCCATCCACCATTACCCTCTGGCTTCTCCCATTCACCACTGTTGAATCCATCTTGCTACTCCTGCATTTATACCCAACAGTTGAACCTTCTTAAACAACCTTCCATGAGGAACCTTGTCAAAGGCCCTACTAAAGTCCATATAGACAACATCCACTGATTTACCCTCGTCAATTTCCCTAGTAACCTCTTCAAAAAATTCAAGAAGATTAGTCAAACATGACCTTCCAGGCACAAATCCATGTTGACTGTTCCTAATCAGACCCCGTTTATCCAGATGCTTATAACTCAGATAAAACAATCCCGTCTTTGACTGCCTTAACTCAGACCATATTTCCAACTGATGTGTATTCTAGTGGATCTTTTAAAAGCGTTCCCCTTGATCCACGATTCTGCAAAGAGTTCTATTGTTTTTGAACTTACTAACTCGATCACCTACGTTTTTGCCCATATCATGGACATGATCTGAAATTGCAGAGGTTCCAGAACTGTCTGCGCTCAGCCCCTTCCCTACTCCCACTTCCGTGTGAACATCATTTCTTGCACAGCTCTACAGCCACTGTCAGAGCATCATAGATATGTCACACAAGGCTCACAAACCTTTTTGTTTCTTTGCTGCAGAGGCCACTGAATCACCTTCGCAGTCACCACCTTCAGCCATGATGTCGACAGGTGATCACAAACTCTGTAGCTCTGGAATAAACAATATTAACAGAACCATCAGGTGACAATTGAATGTGAAGGAAGACATTGCCTTGTGAACAAACACACAGCTTTACAGTGCAGCGGAGATGTGGAAAACACCCCATCCAAACAAGGTTTAAGAAAGAACTGCAGATGCTGGAAAAATCAAAGGCAGACACATTGCTGGAGGAACACAGCGGGTGAAGCAGTGTCTATGTAGCATAGAAACATAGAACATAGAAACATAGAAAATAGGTGCAGGAGTAGGCCATTCGGCCCTTCGAGCCTGCACAGCCATTCAATATGATCATGGCTGATCATCCAACTCAGTATCCTGTACCTGCCTTTTCTCCATACCCCCTGATCCCTTCAGCCACAAGGGCCACTCCTTCTTAAATATAGCCAATGAACTGGCCTCAACTACCTACTGCGTGAGAGAATTCCAGAGATTCACCACTCTCTGTGTGAAAAAAAGTTTTCCTCATCTCGGTCCTAAAAGATTTCCCCCTTATCATTGTCTGGACTTCCCCAACATTGGGAACAATCTTCCTGCATCTAGTCCGTCCAACCCCTTAAGAATTTTGTAGGTTTGTATAATATCCCCCCTCAATCTTCTAAATTTTAGCGAGTACAAGCCGAGTCTATCCAGTCTTTCTTCATATGAAAGTCCTGAAATCCCAGGAATCAGTCTGGTGAGCCTTCTCTGTACTCCCTCTATGGCAAGAATGTCTTCCCTCAGATTAGGAGACCAAAACTGTACGCAATACTCCAGGTGTGGTCTCACCAAGACCCTGTACAACTGCAGTAGAACCTCCCTGCTCCTAGACTCAAATACTTTTGCAACAGAGCGACGGAATAGGTGACGTTTCCGACTGATGTGGAGGTGGGAGGGGGGGGGGGGGGGAGAAGAAAGGAAGGGGCAGAGACAGTGGGCTGTGGGAGAGCTGGGAAGGGGAGGAGAAGGAGGGAGAAACAGGGACTACCTGAAGTTGCAGAAGTCAATGTTCATACCGCTGGAGGAGTTGAAGTGCTGGGCCACTGGGATATCAGAACGGAAACAAACGTAGCTGTGTAACGGGTCTGGGTTAAGGAAAACAAACCTCGAACTAACCAACCTGATCTCCCGGTGGCTCAGCACTTCAACTCCCCCTCCCATTTCCAATCTGGCCTTTCTGTCCTGGGCCTCCTCCATGGCCAGAGTGAGTCCCACCCAAAATTGGAGGAGCAGCACCTCTTATTTCACTTGGCTCGTTCACACCCCAGCGGACTTCTCCAATTTCAGGTAGTCCCTGCTTTCTCCCTACTTCCCCTCCTCTCCCCAGCTCCCCCAATGTCTCCGCCTCTTCCTTTCTTCTTCCCTCCCCCCTCCACCTCCACATACATCTGAAGACATGTCTCGACCCAAAACGTCGCCTATTCCTTTGGTGAATTGCGTACAGTTTTGGTCTCCTAATCTAAGGAAAGACATTCTTGCCATAGAGGTAGTACAGAGAAGGTTCACCAGACTGATTCCTGGGATTTCAGGACTTCATATGAAGAAAGACTGGGTAGACTCGGCTTGTACTCGCTAGAATTTAGAAGATTGAGGGGGGATCTTACTGAAACGTACAAAATTCTTAAGGGGTTGGACAAGCTAGATGCAGGAAGATTGTTCCCGATGTTGGGGAAGTCCAGAACAAGGGGTCACAGTTTAAGGATAAGGGGAAATCTTTTAGGACCGAGATGAGGAAAACATTTTGCACACAGAGTGGTGAATCTGTGGAATTCTCTGCCGCAGAAGGTAGTTGAGGCCACACAGTTCATTGGCTATATTTAAGAGGGAGTTAGATGTGGCCCTTGTGGCTAAAGGGATCAGGGAGTATGGAGAGAAGGCAGGTACAGGATACTGAGTTGGATGATCAGCCATGATCATATTGAATGGCGAATGGTGCAGGCTCGAAGGGCCGAATGGCCTCTACTCCTGCACCTATTGTCTATGTTTCTATGTTTCTGTGTACAGCAATTCGTTCCACCCCCGCACAATTAAAGCATGGAATAATCTCCACCCAACTATAGTTACCCAACCAGATGCGACTACATTTAAAGTAGCTCTATCTTCCCAATAACCCCTTCTGGCTTAAGCCCTCCCTTCACCACCTCCAGTTTAAATTCCAGTTGGAATATTTTGGAGGACCAAGAACCAAGAACAGCGTGAACAAGCTGTAGCTGCCTGGGTTTTTTTTTCGGAAGACCTGCAAGGAGACCGTTACAATAATTGTTTCGAGCTGTTGTTGTCATCCACGGGCTGTGTCCACATTAACCCGCGGTGATAGTTATGGTCCACCTGCATTGTCCACGACCACCCGTTGCCACAGTCGGGTCCTGCATGTCACAAGATTTAAAACTTGCTCATATCTGGGACCAAAGGATTGAGAATTATTATCAGCAGCTGCTGAGATTACTCGAGGAAGTTTGGTTTTGAATTTTTACAAGATCTTATAGAAACGTACAAAATTCTTAAGGGGTTGGACTGGCTAGATGCAGGAAGATTGATCCCGATGTTGGGGAAGTCCAGAACAAGGGGCCACATACACAGTTTAAGGATAAGGGGGAAATCTTTTAGGACCCAGATGAGAAAAACAGTTTTTTTTCATACCCAGTCTTAGAATAAAGGGGAGGTCATTTAAGACTGAGGTGAGAAAAAAACTTTTCCACCCAGAGAGTTGTGAATTTATGGCCATTTGGGACTGAGATGAGGAGAAACATTTTCACCCAGAGAGTGGTGAATCTGTGGAACTCTCTGCCACAGAAGGTAGTTGAGGCCACACAGTTCATTGGCTATATTTAAGAGGGAGTTAGATGTGGCCCTTGTGGCTAAAGGGATCAGGGGGTATGGAGAGAAGGCAGGTACAGGATACTGAGTTGGATGATCAGCCATGATCATATTGAATGGCGCATGGTGCAGCTTCGAAGGGCCGAATGGCCTCTACTCCTGCACCTATTGTCTATGTTTCTAACATAGAGACTGTTTCACAGCTGTATAGAAATACTGCCGTGGCAGGAATAACTGTGAAAACGCCACGATGTTGCCCCACAAGATTTGTGTTCTTACCTGACGCTCTGCTCCCGATTCTGCTTCAAGCGAGTCCGCGTGAGTGAGTTTTGTTGGTCCCAGTAGTGGGTGAACACACCCTGGGTAAAGGTCACTGTATAACACAAGTTGGTCTTCAGCCTCATCAGCAAACAGGTCCACACCCAGATCCGTGATGCTGGTACTGAATTATACAAAGACTCTGTGAAGCGATTAGTTCCAACACTTTGTTTTAGAATTAGAATTAGAATTAGATCCTTTATTTGTCATGAACGAAATGTCGTTACCTGCAGCCATACATATAACAATAAATAACAGAACACACACTTAACACAAATTAACATCAACCACAGTGAGTTCACCAAGCACCTCCTCACTGTGATGGAGGCAAAAGTTTTAGGGCTGCTGTCTCTTCCCGCCTCTTCTCCCTCTAATAATAATAATAATAATAATATTTTATTTATGGGCGCCTTTCAAGAGTCTCAAGGACACCTTACAAAAATTTAGCAGGTAGAGGAAAAACATGTAAGGGGAATGAAATAAATAGTAGAGACATGACTAGTACACAAAGTAAAGACATAATTCAATTCAAAACACAATATGAGGCAATTAATGCACAGATGAAAAGGGAGGGGGACGTGTGGCTAAGTATAGGCAGAGGTGAAGAGATGGGTCTTGAGGCGGGACTGAAAAATGGTGAGGGACACGGAATTGCGGATCATTTGGGGGAGGGAGTTCCAGAGCCTGGGAGCTGCCCTGGAGAAGGCTCTGTCCCCAAAACTGCGGAGGTTGATTTGTGGATGGAGAGGAGACCGGTTGATATGGATCTGAGGGACCGTGAGGGTTGGCAGGGGGAGAGGAGGTCAGTGGAAGATGGGAGATGGGAAGCCAGTGAAGTTGTGGGACTGGAGTGATGTGATGCCAGGATTTGGTGTGGGTGATGAGTCGGGCGGCTGCGTTCTGGACCAGTTGGAGTCGGTTGATGTAGGTGGAGCTGATGCCAAGTTGGGATGTAATGTTAAGATTGTACAAGGCATTGGTGAGGCCAATTCTGGAGTATGGTGTACAATTTTGGTCGCCCAATTATAGGAAGGATGTCAACTAAATAGAGAGAGTACAGAGGAGATTTACTAGAATGTTGCCTGGGTTTCAGCAACTAAGTTAGAGAGAAAGGTTGAATAAGTTAGGTCTTTATTCTTTGGAGTGCAGAAGGTTAAGGGGGGACTTGATAGAGGTCTTTAAAATGATGAGAGTGATAGACAGAGTTGACGTGGATAAGCTTTTCCCACTGAGAGTAGGGAAGATTCAAACAAGAGGACATGATTTGTGAATTAAGGGAGGGGTAACATGAGGGGGCACTTCTCTACTCAGAGAGTGGTAGCTGTGTGGAATGAGCTTCCAGTGGAGGTGGTGGAGGCAGGTTCGATTTTATCATTTAAAAATAAATTGGATAGGTATATGGACGGGAAAGGAATGGAGGGTTATGGTCTGAGTGCAGGTAGATGTGACTAGGGGAGAATACGTGTTCGGCACGGACTAGAAGGGCCGAGATGGCCTGTTTCCCTGCTGTCATTGTTATATGGTTATATGGTTATATAATTTCAGATGCTGCAAAATCAAAGGCAGACAAAAATGCTGGAGAAACTTAGCGGGTGAGGCAGCATCTAAGGAGCGAAGGAAATAGGCAATGTTTCGGGCCGAAACCCTTCTTCAGACATAATTTATCAAAACGTACACCATCAGCACATGGTGACAATAACCACGTGTCCACAACAATTGTAACTGCTTCAGAGATGATGTCATTGTAACAGCTTCAGGTCTTCACCCTGCAACCCAATGCCTCACCTGTCTTATTTTACTGCGCATCTGACGTCGGAAGTTATCAGTCATTACCCACAAAGTCCTGCATCATAATCTTTTACATACCCCCTCCCCCCCCCCTCCCCCCCCCCCCCCCCCCCCCCCGCACACACACACAATTCCACTCATAGGCGACTTCTCCCGCTCGAATTGCGGGGTTCAGAGGTGACCTGGAGCGGGGCCCTTACAACGCCCGGCGTGGCTTTAAATTGCCGCGGACCTGCTAGCGCCCGCCGGGGGCTCCAACATCAAGAACCCGGGCCAGGGCCTTACATCGCCCGGCGTGGCTTTGAGTGGCCGCAGACTTGCTAGCGCCGCCAGGGGCTTTGACCTCGACTTCGGGAGAGGAAAGGAGAGCAGGGGAGAGATAAGACTTTGCCTTCCATCACAGTGAGTCTCCTCCTCACTGTGATGGATGTTTTGTGTGAAAATTTGAACAGATTACACCAATTCAAAATTTGAACACATTACAGCAATTCTTAAATCCTTACATTGGCTCCCTGTATGTCAGAGAATTGATTTTATAATCCTGCTGCTCACCTATACATCACTACATGGTTTAGGGCCAAAGTATATCACTGACATGCTTCCACTATATAAAGCCTTCTAGACCGCTAAGATATTCTGAAACCAATCTGTTAGTGATTCCCAGAGTAAATACAAAACATGGGAAAGCAGGATTTAGTTACTATGCAACAAATAGGTGGAATAAACTTCCTGAAGATTTAAGACTTGCCTCAACATTGACCACTTTTAAAACTAGACTTGAGCTTGATCTTGAATGATCAGCCATGATCATATTGAATGGCTGGTGCTGGCTTGAAGGGCCGAATGGCCTCTACTCCTGCACCAATTGTCTAAGACTGAAAACTTTGATGTTTACTTTAGCTTTCAGCTAAATCTTAACTACATTGCACTTTTAACTTTTGCACTTTTTATAATGCATTTTTAATTTTGCTTTTCTTTTCTTTTAGTTCTTCTATATTATTTCATTTTATTATTTCATTTTATTGTATGACATGTTTTTATGTGAAGCATCTTTGAGTCTGCCTCGTGTATGAAAATGTGCTATATAAATACAGTTGCCTTGCCTTGATTGTGTTGGGTGTGTGTCTTGGTTCTTTTCTTGTATGAGCTGCAGAAACTAAATTTCGTTTGAACCTCATGTGAGGCTCAAATGACAAATAAACGGTAGTGTATTGTATTGTATAGTCTATCTGAACTATGACTCTCATAACTATATATTTGTATTGGTCTGAAGAAGGGTTTCGGCCCGAAACGTCAACCATTTCAAGGTGGGCCGAAGGGCCTGTTTCAACGCTGTATGACTCTATTTCCTTCGCTCCATAGATGCTGCTGCACCCGCTGAGTTTCTCCAGCATTTTAGTGTACCTTCTTATATATTTGTATATTCTGGTTACAAATCTCTAGAATGTGACGTTTGCCCGTACAAAACACAATTGTCCACAATAATTCCCACATAACAAATGTGACAATAAAATGTTCAATATGAACCCCAGTGAACAGTTCCATAAAACTGTCAAGTGGCCGTTTTATCCGAAAACCACAGGTTAAAGTTTGTCTACTGCCCGACCTTGTAAGGTCTCCTGATTCCGATCGTATCCACTCAGCTTTATGGGCTCTGATGGTAAAGTAATAAACGCTGGGCAAAGCTCATCTCTGTCTGATAGTGTTTAACTGAGTTCACAGTTTGATCAGATTATGCCTCCCTCCACACCCTGTTTCCAAGACACGGGATTGTTCTCAATCACGAAGTGGTCCGCGCGGTTCAGATTAATGAAACAAGTTGCCCGTTTTCCCAACTTGTCTGGTTACAGGGTTTATTTATCCTCCAGTCTTTCCCTTTCCGCCTCACACGAAATGCCATGAGCTGTGGTCACATCCTGCCTCAGCCTGGTGATACATCGTTCACCAAACAACCTGTTATCCACAGGATAAAAATCTCCAAATAGACTCCCACATTGAGAGAGTACAGAGGAGATTTACTAGAATGTTGCCTGGGTTTCAGCAACTAAGTGAAGCTTTTCCCACTGAGAGTAGGGAAGATTCAAACAAGGGGCCATGACTTGAGAATTAAGGGACTGAAGATTAGGGGTAACATGAGGGGGGAACTTCTTTACTCAGAGAGTGGTGGCTGTGTGGAATGAGCTTCCAGTGGAGGTGGTGGAGGCAGGTTCGTTTTTATCATTTAAAAATAAATTGGATAGTTATATGGACGGGAAAGGAATGGAGGGTTATGGTATGAGCGCAGGACTAGCTGTTCTGTACGGACTAGAAGGGTCGAGATGGCCTGTTTCCGTGCTGTAATTGTTATATGGTTATATGGTTATTGGCGAGTGGCGGCCTCTGCAGTCCGTTTGCCTTTTTATTATTTTTTGTCTGGTTTGAATGTAGATTTTATTATTTTTTTGTGTATGTGTGTGTGGGTGTGTGTGTAGGGGGCGGGGGGCGGGGGAAACTTTAAAAATCTTCCCCCTGCACGGAGAACCCGACCTTTTCTCTGTCGGGTCTCCGTTGTCGTTGGGGCTGCAACGAGGAGCGGCCTCCAGCAGGAACGACCTGGGGGCTCCAGTCGCGGAGCTGCGGACCGACTCACCATCGTGGAGCATGCCGAGTTCGGAGCGGTGGTGGTGACCCGACCCCGGGGATTCGGAGGCTCCAACCGCAGGTCTGGTGGACAGGAACACCGGGAGCCCGCAGGTCCCTGCTGGGGGACCGCTTTTCGGGGCTTCCACAACGGCTACTTCTCCCGCCCGAGTTGCGGGGTTGAAGATTACCTGGAGCGGGGCCTTACATCACCGCCCCGCCCGGCGTTAATGGCAGCGGGACAATTACCATCGCCCGCCGGGGGCTTTGACTCTGACTCTGACATCGGGAGGGAAATGGGGGGTGCAGGGGAGAGATAAGTCTTTGCCTTCCATCACAGCAAGGAGGAGATGCGCTGTGATGGATGTTTGTGTAAATTGTGTTGCGTCTTGGGTCTTTCTTGTGTGTATGACTGCAGAAACAACATTTTGTTTGAACCTCAATGTAGGTATGTTGCAAAGCGTACCTGAAGCGTCGCTGAAAAACTGTCCCAGCCCATGTGCGTGATTTTGGCGCCGTTTAGTGGGGGCGGGTTTATAACGCGATTTTTCTCTAGGCTGTTCAAATCGAGGATGTTCAGCCTAGTTAATTATTAACGAACAATCGCTGGAAGATTCCGTCGCTTTAGCTATTATTACTTTTAAGGGCTTTATCTAATTGTTATAGTAGTTTAAAAATTAACCTCTAAACCCGCAACCGGCCGGATCTCATACAGGGGCCAACAGAAGGTAGGCTATTTATTTTTACATTAAAAAGGGTTTCTTAAGATCTTAAAGTTTAATGTTGCGAGTAGCTAATTTGGGCCCATTATATCCCGCAGTATTTTTCTGGGCATTTGAGGCACAAATCCACTGCAATGTGAACGTTCTAACCAGCGCGTTCACGGGATCCCACTGGAAAGCTGATTTAAATGGACTTTAATTTACAGCAATTGAACACTAACTTCCTTCCATTTGGCCTATAAATTAATATCAATGAGATTTAAAAATCATGTTTTATTGTGAATTATTTGTGAAAGTTATTTGGACACTTAGGCTATTTAAAAATGTTAATCATTTATTAAGAAATGGATAGATGTTTAGATCTAGTAATTGAAGTTTGGAACTAGCTACAATTGGGTAACTAACTAATTATATGCTTTAATTTCAGGTCATCCAAGGAAGATTATTTTATATTTGTTTCAGAATGCTTTAATCTATGATAACTGAACATTTCATTCAGTTCTCTTAATTTCTAAGAAAGTTATGGGCTTTTGACTGTCCACGATCACAGCTTTTTTGTTATGTCCATAGAAAATCAATAGGGAACAAGGTGCTAATTTCCGAGTATGAAAATGACCATCACTTTTTAAATACTTGAGATATGAAAGTGAATTTGGGGTCAAATTAAACTTATTTTTATGCTTTTTCTGATGGGATAAATTGCAGACTTGATTTTTAAAATCTCAACATTTTGTAACATTGCTACTCAATGGGGTTCAAATGACAACAAATAAATTTTATTTTAGTGTAATTCTTAATAAACGTTGAAGAAAAACGCCCAAAAAAGAAAAGTGTTGCTATTGACCTTTTGCAAAAAATGGTGTAAATGGAAATAATGAAATAATGAAATGCAATCATCAAAAATAAATAGATTCTCAAAACAAACAGAGATTAAAAACCTGTGGAGAAACCAAGTCCCAAGTTGGGCCGCCCGGGATCGAGTGTAATACCGCCGGTTGTGGTGGGGGAGCGAGCGTTATACAGTTGCCGGGGTGTGCGGTGGAGCGACTGGGCCGCCCGGGATCGAGTGTAATACAGTCGGGCCGCCCGGTTGTGGTGGGGGAGCGAGCGTTATACAGTTACCGGGGTGGGGTGGGGTGGAACGACTGGGCCGCCCGGGATCGAGTGTAATACAGTCGGGCCGCCCGGTTGTGGTGGGGGAGCGAGCGTTATACAGTTGCCGGGGTGGGGTGGAGCAGCGTCGACAGTCGCTCGGGATGGGAATGAGCGTCGACTGCACGGACCGCGTGGGTTTAACGGGCGTCGATAGTTGGGGTTTAAAGTCCAGAGGAAGGTGAGGAAATATTATTGTTTAATGGCCACATTATTATTATTATTATTATTATTATTATTATTATTATTATTATTATTATTATTATTATTATTATTATTATTATTATTATTATTATTATTATTATTATTATTATTATTATTATTATTATTATTATTATTCTGTCTGTCCGGGAATATGGTGGTGGGGGGGGAGAGTGGTGGAAGAGGGACAGAGGGGTGGGGGAGAGAGGGGGAACACTGTGGAGAGAGAGGGGGGTGGGGGAGTGGGAGAGGGAGGGAAGAGTGTGGAGGGGGTAGGGGAGAGGTGTGGAAGAAAGGGAGAGTGGAGGGAGAGAGAGGTGGAAGAGGGGGGAAACATGTGGAGGGAGAGAGGGGTAGGCGAGAGATGGAAGAGGGACAGGGGGGAGAGAGGGGGAAGAGTGTGGTGGAGGAGAGAGAGTGGGGTGGGGGGGAGAGAGGGGTAAGAGTGTAGGGAGGGGAGAGGGGTAGGGGAGGGAGGGGATGAGAGGTGAGGAGTGGCAGGGAGGGGATGAGGAAGATGGGAGATGGAGAGGGGAGGAGAGGAGATGGGGGGGGAGGAGGGAGGGGGGGAGGAGATGGAGGGGGAGGATAATGGAGGGAGATGGGGGTGGGGCAGGGGGAGATGATGGTGGTGGTACCACCATGAGGTACCACCTCTAGTTTAAATTCCATTTGGAATATTTTGGAGGACAAAGAAACCAAGAGAGGAGAAGAGTGGAGAGGGAGGGAAGGGTGGGGGAGAGATGGGGAAGAGTGTGGAGGGAGAGGAGATGGGGAGGGGGGCGAAGAAGGGGGAGGCGAAGGGAGGAGGGGAGAGGTGGGGGAGAGGGGAGAGTGGGGGGGAGGGAGGGGGAGTTGGGGAGAGGGGGAGTGGGGGAGAGGGGGAGTGGGGAGCAATTGAACACTAAATTCCTTCCATTTGGCCTATAAATTAATGTAAATTAGATTTTAAAATCATGTTTTATTGTGAATTATTTGTGAATATTATTTGGACACTTAGGCTATTTAGAAATGTTAATCATTTATTCAGAAATGGATAGATGTTTAGATCTAGTAATTGAAAGTTTGTCCTGGAATATGGTATTAGGGAGACGGGAGAGTGGGGGGGAGATGGGATAGGGGAGAGAGGGGGAAGAGTGTGGAGGGAGGGAGGAGGAGAAGGGATGTGGGGAGAGAGGGGGAAGAGTGTGGAGGGGTAGAGAGAGTGGGGAGGGGGAGAGAGGGAAGGGGGAGAGGGGTGGGGGAGGATGGGGAGGAGAAGGGGGGAGGAGAGTGTGGGGAGGGGTGGGGGAGGGGGAAGAGTGTGGAGGGAGAGAGGGGTAGGGGAGAGAGGGGGTAGAGCGCAGACGGGTAGGGGAGAGGAGGGAGGGAGGGGAGGAGACAGTGGGGGGAAAGAGTGGGGTGGGGGGAGAGGGAGAGGGGTGGGGGTAGAGAGGGGAGAGAGTGGGGAGGGAGGGGTAGGCGGAGAGGTGGTAGAGGGGGGGGGAGTGGAGGGAGATGGAGAGGGTTGGGGGGAGAGAGGGGGAAGAGTGGAGGGAGAGAGGTGGGGGAGAGAGGGGGGAGAGTGGGGGGGAGAGATAGTAGGAGTAGGGGGAAGAGTTAAATCAAAATATTTTTATTTCGTTTTCAAGACATAACAAGGTGCAAAGTTGTCCATTTATTACAGACAGAATGTACGAAAAGAATAAATAAAAAACAGAGAGGGAAAGGAGTAGGGGGAGAAGGAAGGGGGGTGGGATAGAGAGGGAGAGGGGTGGGGGAGGGAGAGAGAGGGAGGTGGAGAGAGTGGGGGGGAGGGAGAGGTGTGGCGGGAGAGAGGGGGAAGAGTGTGGAGGGGTGGGGGGATGGAGAAGGGTGTGGAGCGAGGGAGATGGGGTGGGGGAGGGGGGAATAGTGTGGAGGGGAGGGGTGGGGGTGAGTGGGGAGGGGGGGAGGGGTGGGGGAGGGTTGGGAGGAGAAGGGGGGAGCAGAGAGTGTGTGGCGGAGAAGGAGAGGGGTGGGGGAGAGAGGTGTGGGGAGAGAGGGAGAGGGGTGGGGTGAGAGGGGGAAGAGTGTGGAGGGAGGGATGGGTAGATGGAGAGAGGGGGAAGAGTATGGAGAGGGAGGGGTGGGGCAGAGTGATAGTGGTGAGGTAGAGAGGGAAGGGGGGATGGGGGAGGGGAGAAGGGGGGAGAGGAGATGGGGAGAGAAGAAGGGGGGAGATGGTGGGGAGAAGGGGGGAGGGGAGAAGGGGTGGAGACGGGGAGGGGGGTGGGAGGAGAAGGGGGAGAGGAGAAGGGGGGAGAGATGGGGAGTGGAGAAGGGGGGAGGAGATGGTGGGGAGAAAGGGAGAGGGGAGAAGGGGGGAGGGGGAGGGGAGATGGGGGAGGAGTAGGGGGGAGACGAGATGGGGGAGGGGAGATGGGGGGAGAGGAGGTGGGAGGGGTGAGAGGAAGAAAGACTGGATAGACTCGGCTTGTACTTGCTAGAATTTAGACGATTGAGGGAGGATCTTATAGAAACGTACAAAATTCTTAAGGGATTGGACAGGTTAGATGCAGGAAGATTGTTCCCGATGTTGGGGAAGTCCAGAACAAGGGGCCACACACACAGTTTAAGGATAAGGGAGAAATTTTTTAGGACTGAGATGAGAAAAACATTTTTTTCCCACACAGAGAGTGGTGAATCTGTGGAATTCTCTGCCACAGAAGGTAGTTGAGGCCACAGAGTTCATTGGCTATATTTAAGAGGGAGTTAGATGTGGCTAAATGGATCAGGGGGTATGGAGAGAAGGCAGGTACAGGATACTGAGTTGGATGATCAGCCATGATCATATTGAATGGTGGTGCAGGTTCGAAGGGCCGAATGGCCTCTACTCCTGCACCTATTGTCTATGTTTCTAAGTGGTCTGCCGTTTAGCAGAGTGGGGTGGTGACAGCTATCGGTGGAGGAAAACACACAAATCCATTATTTTGATTCATCACAGCTCCTCCAATGTCTTCGATGACGGAGCTCCTGGAAAGGTGTGATAATGCACAGCTGCTGGATTTGACAAATCATTACCGCAAGAGGAAAGACATTCTTGCCATAGAGGGAGTACACAGAATGTTCACCAGACTGATTCCTGGGATGTCAGGACTATCATATGAAGAAAGACTGGATAGACTCGGCTTGTACTCGCTAGAATTTAGAAGATTGAGGGGGGATCTTATAGAATCTTAAGGGGTTGGACAGGCTAGATGCAGGAAGATTGTTCCCGATGTTGGGGAAGTCCAGAACAAGGGGTCACAGTTTAAAGATAAGGGGGAAATCCTTTAGGACCGAGATGAGGAAAGCATTTTTCACACAGAGAGTGGTAAATCTCTGGAATTCTCTGCCACAGAAGGTAGTTGAGGCCACAGTTCATTGGCTATATTTAAGAGGGAGTTAGATGTGGCCCTTGTGGCTAAAGGGACCAGGGGGTATGGAGAGAAGGTAGGTACAGGATACTGAGTTGGATGATCAGCCATGATCATATTGAATGGCGAATGGTGCAGGCTCGAGGGGCTGAATGGCCTCTACTCCTGCACCTATTGTCTATGTTTGGATGGCAGGCAGTCAGCACCGGATATCTGGCATCATCATCAGCATCAGCAGCACTGAGTACCCGGGTCACGTGACAGCGGGCAGGGCCGCCTCTGAAGTCACCGCCCGGGAAGTGTCGGGGTTTAAAGGGGAGGGAGGGCGGCCGTTTAAAGGGGAGGGAGTGCGGGGAATCGGCCAACAATATTCCAGTCCCCAGGGCGGTGACGTTTACACCACGAGATGTTCACACAAACACTGTCAGTCCGGGTCTGGGTTCCCCCCCAGCCTGAAACATGTGGAGGAATAAAGAGGAAATAAACAGATGAAACAACTGTGTCAATAACGGGGACTGGGGTTAATATTTCAACAACATTTACAGAACAAAATCACAGGAGAAAGAAGCCTGCGGATGGATGGATGGATCCCCTGATATTTGATCACATTAAATATTAACACAAACACTCACCCGATCTGCTTCGGTCTCGGGAGGGTCAGTATGAGGTCGCGGAGAGCGGGGACACATCGTTCTGTGAGGGAGTTGTCTGTCAGGTTCAGCCCCGTCAGTGAGGGCTTTGTACTGAGGGCGGAGACGAGATCTTCGGCTCCAGAATCTGTGAGACCGACACGTTGCAGCCTGGAGATGAGAGAGAGTGAGGGTGAGGGACACAGAAAGACAGGAGACGGTGCAAATCCCCAGTGTTTATCAGTGACACAATTACTGATCATATTAATGTTCAGTGTCAGACACCCAGTAAGTGTAAACACAATCTCTCACAGTCTGGGACTTACCGCAGTGTCTGTATTTTACAGTCCGGGTTCCTCAGAGCCGCAGACACCAGTTTCACTCTGGAATCTCCCAGGTCGTTGTATCCCAGTCTAAAAACAAACAGACAGAGTAAGAAACAAACGGATACAAACCCCACCCGGTGAGGCTGAGATAGACAACTTCTCCCAAAGGGATATTTCTGGAAACACCTCAGCACATTATTGAACTAATCTGTGTGGATGTGGGTGTTTGGTAACTTTCACCATTTATTCTCATTCCCCGACAACCGGGACAAGATGTTTTCTCATTGCCCGTGCAGTGAACGGCGGCAGGGTAGGGCAGGGCAGGGCAGGCAACAGGCGTGTCCCGGGGGAAGGGGTCGATCACCGTGACCCGGGGGAGCCCAACCACCCCGTGCACAGTGACGGCCGCTCGGCTCCATAGAAGGGGTGCTGGACGGACGGAATAACAAAATAGTGGAACAATTTTACAGTTCAGTGTTGGCATCAAACGGACAGTTACCTCAAGTGCTGACACTTGTGCAGAGCCGGTCCAAGCCGCTGGAGACCTTCACACTGAATGCGGCAGAACTCCAGATCGAGGTGTTTGATTGTATCACAGAGCCTGATGACATGAGACAGGACCGCACAGTCAATCGGGGTCAGTCCCAGGTCACTGAATGAAAGTGTTTCCACAGATCCCAGTGTCTGCTGAGCCAGTGCAGGATTCTGAGACTCAAACAGGTAGTGCATCGTGTTCAGGAGCCTCCGTTTATCAGCTTCACTACCTGTGTTTCCAGCCCGGCGTTTAACCTCCTCCTTCACCCAGTCACTCACTTGGCAGATTGTTTGATGAGGGAATTTACCCAGAAACTCTTCCAGGATCCAAGCTGTCCGTAGGGAGGAGAGACCAGCGACAAAACGGAGAAATACTTCAAATCGCCCGTCTGATTTGCCATGGGCTTCAATGAGGAGTGTCGTGATATCCCCAGGATCTACAGTCAGGAATTGTGCGAGTGCGGCTACAAACTCTTGGATGGTGAGGTGCGGGAAGGTGTACACCACGCTCCGGGCTGAATCCTCTCTCTCCAAAAGTTCCATCAGGAACCCGGACAGGAACTGGGAAGGCTGCAGATTGTAATTGATCAAATCTCCATCTGTGAACACAATGTTCTTCTCAGCCACTCCAGTGAAGGCCATCTGACCAACCCTCAGTAACACCTCACGGAGGTTCTCAATCTCACGGCCGTGGTTTTTCAGGATGTTGTAAATAAAGTAGCAATATAGTTGTGTGGTGGTCTTGGGAACTCGCTGCGGGTCCCGGTGTGTTTGTGTGAAGAAGGGGCCCAGTGCCAGGACAAGGATCCAGCAGTAGGAGGGGTTGTAGCTCATGGTGTACAGGATCTCGTTCTCCTTCACATGTTTGAAAACAGCTGCTGCCACCGTCTGATCTTCAAAATACCTGGTGAAATATTCCTTCCGTTCCTCACCAACAAATCCCAGGATTTCAGCCCAGACACTGATCTCTGCCTTTTCCAGTAAATGTAACGCAGTGGGGGCGGGTGGTCACTAGCACTGAACACCCTGGGAGCAGCTTGTGCTGTATTAAACTGTACACAATGTCAGACACTTCACACCACCACTCGGGATCTGGGCACTGGTGCTTAGGTTCTGTATCTCTCCGTCTGTCAGCAAAATCGATTCTGCCCTTGAATTCATCCAGACCGTCGAATATAAACAGCAATCCCTCTGGGTTCTTCCAGACCTCCCGCAGCATATTCCCAAAGTAAGGATACTGATCCAGAATCAGTTCCCTCAGGTTTATTCTGTGTTTAATCATGTTCAAATCCCGGAATTTGAAACTGAAGACAAACTGGAATTGTTGGTATATTTTCCCTGTGGCCCAGTCATGAACAATCTTCTGCACCATTGTTGTTTTTCCGATCCCCGCGACTCCGGACACTGATGCTGAACTCCCCGCCACTCCGGACACTGATGCTGAACTCCCAGATCGGGATTTGCTCCGGGAAAAGCTGCTGTGGAACAATTGATCAGTCCTGATTATTTTCAGTTCTCCCCGGAGATGTTTCTTTTGCCATTCCTCATGGTCCTGGCCTCTTGCCAGCAGCTCATGTTCCACCAGTGTCCGATCTCGAACAGTGGAGATGATTGTGAGCTCAGCGTATCGATCAAGCAGCAGGAAATTCTTAACCTTCTCGTTCATCAGGATGGTGTTGACACTCAGTGTTTCAGTCTGTGCTCGCAGAGTCTCCTTGTGTTTCTGTTGAACATCTGTGGACATAGAAACAGCATGTATTGAGTATACGAGCAGGGAGGTTCTACTGCAGTTGTACAGGGTCTTGGTGAGACCACACCTGGAGTATTGCGTACAGTTTTGGTCTCCTAATCTGAGGAAGGACATGCTTGCTATTGAGGTGGCCCAGCGTAGGTTCACCAGACTGATCCCTGGGATGGCGGGACTGTCATATGAGGAAAGATTGAAAAGACTAGGCTTGTAGTCACTGGAGTTTAGAAGGATGAAGGTGGGAGGGTCTTATAGAAACATGTAAAATTATAAAAGGACTGGACAAGCTAGATGCAGGAAAAATGTTCCCAATGTTGGGCGAGTCCAGAACCAGGAGCCACACACAGTCTTAGAATAAAGGGGAGGTCATTTAAGACTGGGGTGAGAAAACACATTTTCACCCAGAGTTGTGAATTTGTGGCCATTTGGGACTGAGATGAGGAGAAACTTTTCCACCCAGAGAATTGTGTGAATCTGTGGAATTCCCTGCCACAG
>JAWMAR010000654.1:298048-430095 GCA_036785375.1 Leucoraja ocellata | reverse complement strand
CATTTCTTAATAAATGATTAACACTTTTTAAATAGCCTAAATGTCCAAATAACTTTCACAAATAATTCACAATAAAACATGATTTTTAAATCTCATTGATATTAATTTATAGGCCAAATGGAAGGAAGTTAGTGTTCAATTGCTGTAAATTAAAGTCCATTTAAATCAGCTTTCCAGTGGGATCCCGTGAACGCGCTGGTTAGAACGTTCACATTGCAGTGGATTTGTGCCTCAAATGCCCATAAAAATACTGCGGGATATAATGGGCCCAAATTAGCTACTCGCAACATTAAACTTTAAGATCTTAAGAAGCCCTTTTTAATGTAAAAATAAATAGCCTACCTTCTGTTGGCCCCTGTATGAGATCCGGCCGGTTGCGGGTTTAGAGGTTAATTTTTAAACTACTATAACAATTAGATAAAGCCCTTAAAAGTAATAATAGCTAAAGCGACGGAATCTTCCAGCGATTTTTCGTTAATAATTAACTAGGCTGAACATCCTCGATTTGAACAGCCTAGAGAAAAATCGCGTTTTAAACCCGCCCCCTCTAAACGGCGCCAAAATCACGCACATGGGCTGGGACAGTTTTTCAGCGACGCTTCAGGTACGCTTTGCAACATACCTACATTGAGGTTCAAACAAAATGTTGTTTCTGCAGTCATACACACAAGAAAGACCCAAGACGCAACACAATTTACACAAACATCCATCACAGCGCATCTCCTGCTCGCTGTGATGGAAGGCAAAGACTTATCTCTCCCCTGCACCCCCCATTCCCCTCCCGATGTCAGAGTCAGAGTCAAAGCCCCCGGCGGGCGATGGTAATTGTCCCGCTGCCATTAACGCCGGGCGGGGCGGTGATGTAAGGCCCCGCTCCAGGTAATCTTCAACCCCGCAACTCGGGCGGGAGAAGTCGCCGTTGTGGAAGCCCCGAAAAGCGGTCCCCCAGCAGGGACCCGCGGGCTCCCGGTGTTCCTGTCCACCAGACCTGCGGTTGGAGCCTCCGAATCCCCGGGGTAGGGTCACCACCACCGCTCCGAACTCGGCCAGCTCCACGATGGTGAGTCGGTCTGCAGCTCCGCGACTGGAGCCCCCAGGTCGTTCCTGCTGGAGGCCGCTCCTCGTTGCAGCCCCAACGACAACGGAGACCCGACAGAGAAAAGGTCGGGTTCTCCGTGCAGGGGAAAGATTTTTAAAAGTTTCCCCCGCCCCCCGTCCCCTACACACACACCCACACACACATACACAAAAAAAATAATAAAATCTACATTCAAACGAGACAAAAAATAATAAAAAGGCAAACGGACTGCAGAGGCCGCCACTCGCCAATAACCATATAACCATATAACAATTACAGCACGGAAACAGGCCATCTCGACCCTTCTAGTCCGTACAGAACAGGTATTCTCCCCTAGTCCTGCGCTCAGACCATAACCCTCCATTCCTTTCCCGTCCATATAACTATCCAATTTATTTTTAAATGATAAAAACGAACCTGCCTCCACCACCTCCACTGGAAGCTCATTCCACACAGCCACCACTCTCTGAGTAAAGAAATTCCCCCCTCATGTTACCCCTAAACTTCAGTCCCTTAATTCTCAAGTCATGTCCCCTTGTTTGAATCTTCCCTACTCTCAGTGGGAAAAGCTTCACTTAGTTGCTGAAACCCAGGCAACATTCTAGTAAATCTCCTCTGTACTCTCTCAATGTGGGAGTCTATTTGGAGATTTTTATCCTGTGGATAACAGGTTGTTTGGTGAACGATGTATCACCAGGCTGAGACAGGATGTGACCACAGCTCATGGCATTTCGTGTGAGGCGGAGAGGGAAAGACTGGAGGATAAATAAACCCTGTAACCAGACAAGTTGGGAAAACGGGCAACTTATTTTATTAATCTGAACCGCGCGGACCACTTCGTGATTGAGAACAATCCCGTGTCTTGGAAACAGGGTGTGGAGGGAGGCATAATCTGATCAAACTGTGAACTCAGTTAAACACTATCAGACAGAGATGACCTTTGCCCAGCGTTTATTACTTTACCATCAGAGCCCATAAAACTGAGTGGATACGATCGGAATCAGGAGACCTTACAAGGTCGGGCAGTAGACAAACTTTAACCTGTGGTTTTCGGATAAAACGGCCACTTGACAGTTTTATGGAACTGTTCACTGGGGTTCATATTGAACATTTTATTCTCACATTTGTTATGTGGGAATTATTGTGGACAATTGTGTTTTGTACGGGCAAACGTCACATTCTAGAGATTTGTAACCAGAATATACAAATATATAAGAAGGTGCACAAAAATGCTGGAGAAACTCAGCGGGTGCAGCAGCATCTATGGAGCGAAGGAAATAGTTGACGTTTCGGGCCGAAACCCTTCTTCCGACCAATACAAATATATAGTTATGATAGTCATAGTTCAGATAGACTATACAATACAATACACTACCGTTTATTTGTCATTTGAGCCCCACATGAGGTTCAAACGAAATTTAGTTTCTGCAGCCATACAAGAAAAGAACCAAGACACACACCCAACACAATTCAAGGCAAGGCAACTTTATTTATATAGCACATTTCATACACGAGGCAGACTCAAAGTGCTTCACATGAAAACATGTCATATAATAAAATGAAATAATATAGAAGAACTAAAAGAAAAGAAAAGCAAAATTAAAAATGCATTATAAAAAGTGCAAAAGTTAAAAGTGCAATGTAGTTAAGATTTAGCTGAAAGCTAAAGTAAACATCAAAGTTTTCAGTCTTAGACAATTGGTGCAGGAGTAGGCCATTCGGCCCTTCAAGCCAGCACCGCCATTCAATATGATCATGGCTGATCATTCAAGATCAAGCTCAAGTCTTGTTTTAAAAGTGCTCAATGTTGAGGCAAGTCTTAAATCTTCAGGAAGTTTATTCCAGCTATTTGTTGCATAGTAACTAAATCCTGCTTTCCCATGTTTTGTATTTACTCTGAGAATCACTAACAGATTGGTTTCAGAATATCTTAGCGGTCTAGAAGGCTTATATAGTGGAAGCATGTCAGTGATATACTTTGGCCCTAAACCATGTAGTGATTTATAGGTGAGCAGCAAGATTTTAAAATCAATTCTCTGACATACAGGGAGCCAATATAAGGATTTAAGAATTGCTGTAATGTATTCAAATTTTGAATTGGTGTAATGTGTTCAAATGTTCACACAAACATCCATCACAGTGAGTCTCCTCCTCACTGTGATGGAAGGCAAAGTCTTATCTCTCCCCTGCTCTCCTTTCCTCTCCCGAAGTCGAGGTCAAAGCCCCTGGCGGGCGCTAGCACGTCTGCGGCCACTCAAAGCCACGCCGGGCGATGTAAGGCCCTGGCCCGGGTCTTGATGTTGGAGCCCCCGGCGGGCGCTAGCAAGTCCGCGGCAATTTAAAGCCACGCCGGGCGTTGTAAGGCCCCGCTGCAGGTCACTCTGAACCCCGCAATTCGAGCGGGAGAAGTCGCCTATGAGTGGAATTGTGTGTGTGTGTGTGTGGGGGGGGGGTATGTAAAAGATTATGATGCAGGACTTTGTGGGTAATGACTCTGATAACTTCCGACGTCAGATGCGGAGTAAAATAAGACAGGTGAGGCATTGGGTTGCAGGGTGAAGACCTGAAGCTGTTACAATGACATCCTCTCTGAAGCAGTTACAATTGTTGTGGACACGTGGTTATTGTCACCATGTGCTGATGGTGTACGTTTTGATAAATTATATCTGAAGAAGGGTTTCGGCCCGAAACATTGCCTATTTCCTTCGCTCCTTAGATGCTGCCTCACCCGCTAAGTTTCTCCAGCATTTTTGTCTGCCTTTGATTTTGCAGCATCTGAAATTATATAACCATATAACCATATAACAATGACAGCAGGGAAACAGGCCATTTGGCCCTTCTAGTCCGTGCCGAACACGTATTCTCCCCTAGTCACATCTACCTGTACTCAGACCATAACCCTCCATTCCTTTCCCGTCCATATACCTATCCAATTTATTTTTAAATGATAAAATCGAACCTGCCTCCACCACCTCCACTGGAAGCTCATTCCACACAGCTACAACTCTCTCTCTAAGTGCCCCCTCATGTTACCCCTCCCTTAATTCACAAATCATGTCCTCTTGTTTGAATCTTCCCTACTCTCAGTGGGAAAAGCTTATCCACGTCAACTCTGTCTATCACTCTCATCATTTTAAAGACCTCTATCAAGTCCCCCCTTAACCTTCTGCACTCCAAAGAATAAAGACCTAACTTATTCAATCTTTCTCTCTAACTTAGTTGCTGAAACCCACGCAACATTCTAGTAAATCTCCTCTGTACTCTCTCTATTTAGTTGACATCCTTCCTATAATTGGGCGACCAAAATTGTACACCATACTCCAGAATTGGCCTCACCAATGCCTTGTACAATCTTAACATTACATCCCAACTTGGCATCAGCTCCACCTACATCTACCGACTCCAACTGGTCCAGAACGCAGCCGCCCGACTCATCACCCACACCAAATCCTGGCATCACATCACTCCAGTCCTCAAACAACTTCACTGGCTTCCCATCTCCCACCGGATCACGTACAAAATCCTGATCCTCACCTACAAAGACCTCCACCATCTGCCCCCCCCCCCCCCCATATCTCACTGACCTCCTCTCCCCCTACCAACCCTCACGGTCCCTCAGATCCACATCAGCCGGTCTCCTCTCCATCCACATGTCCAACCTCCGCAGTTTAGGGGACAGAGCCTTCTCCCGGGCAGCTCACAGGCTCTGGAACTCCCTCCCCCAACTGATCCGCAATTCCGTGTCCCTCACCATCTTCCAGTCCCGCCTCAAGACCCATTTCTTCACCTCTGCCTATCATTAGCCCCACGTCCCCCTCCCTTTTCATCTGTGCATGAATTGCCTCGTATTGTGTTTTGTATTGAATTCTGTCTTTACTTTGTGTACTAGTCATGTCTCTACTATTTATTTCATTCCCCTTACATGTTTTTCCTCTACCTGCTAAATTTTTGTAAAGTGTCCTTAAGACTTGAAAGGCGCCCATAAATAAAATGTATTATTATTATTATTAGAGGGAGAAGAGGAGGGAAGAGACAGCAGCCCTAAGACTTTTGCCTCCATCACAGTGAGGAGGTGCTTGGTGAACTCACTGTGGTGGATGTTAATTTGTGTTAAGTGTGTGTTCTGTTATTTATTATTATATGTATGGCTGCAGGTAATGACATTTCGTTCATGACAAATAAAGGATCTAATTCTAATTCTAATCCTAAAACAAAGTGTTGGAACTAATCGCTTCACAGAGTCTTTGTATAATTCAGTACCAGCATCACGGATCTGGGTGTGGACTTGTTTGCTGATGAGGCTGAAGACCAACTTGTGTTATACAGTGACCTTTACCCAGGGTGTGTTCACCCACTGCTGGGACCAACAAAACTCACTCACGCGGACTCGCTTGAAGCAGAATCGGGAGCAGAGCGT
The DNA here is from genome assembly GCA_036785375.1 of Leucoraja ocellata. NCBI lineage: Eukaryota > Metazoa > Chordata > Chondrichthyes > Rajiformes > Rajidae > Leucoraja > Leucoraja ocellata. The sequence goes on along the minus strand of JAWMAR010000654.1, from coordinate 424,600 downwards.
CAGGTAAGAACACAAACCTTGTGGGGCAACATCGTGGCGTTTTTACAGTAATGCCTGCCACGGCAGTATTTCTACTGTCGTGGCAGGCATTACTGTAAAAACGCCACGATGTGAAACAGTCTCTATGTTAGAAACATAGACAATAGGTGCAGAAGTAGAGGCCATTCGGCCCTTCGAACCTGCACCATTTAATATGATCATGGCTGATCATCCAACTCAGTATCCTGTACCTGCCTTCTCTCCATACCCCCTGATCCCTTTAGCCACAAGGGCCACATCTAACTCCCTCTTAAATATAGCCAACCAACAGTGGCCTCAACTACCTTCTGTGGCAGAGAATTCCACAGATTCACCACTCTCTGTGTGTGAATTTTTTTTCTCTTCTCGGTCCTAAAAGATTTCCCCCTTATCCTTAAACTGTGTGTGTGCCCCCTTGTTCTGGACTTCCCCAACATCGGGAACAATTTTCCTGCATCTAGCCTGTCCAACTCCGTAAGAATTTTGTACGTTTCTATAAGATCCTCCCTCAATCTTCTAAATTCTAGCGAGTACAAGCCAAGTCTATCCAGTCTTTCTTCATATGAAAGTCAATAGCATACACATACAAGATGTGCAGTGAAATGAAAGTGGCAATGCTAGCGTTCCACTTTCTATGTTAGCATTCATAGCAAAAGGATTTGAGTCTAGGAGCAGGGAGGTTCAACTGCAGTTGTACAGGGTCTTGGTGAAACCACACCTGGAGTATTGCGTACAGTTTTGGTCCCCTAATCTGAGGAAGGACATTCTTGCCATAGAGGGAGTACAGAGAAAGTTCACCAGACTGATTCCTGGGATGGCAGGACTTTCATATGAAGAAAGACTGGATATACTCGGCTTGTACTCGCTAGAATTTAGAAGATTGAGGGGGGATCTTATAGAAACATACACAATTCTTAAGGGGTTGGACAGGCTAGATGCAGGAAGATTGTTCCCAATGTTGGAGAAGTCCAAGACAAGGGGCCACACACAGTTTAAGGATAAGGGGAAAATCTTTTAGGACCGAGATGAGAAAAACATTTTGTTCACACAGAGAGAGTGGTGAATCTGTGGAATTCTCTGCCACAGAAGGTAGTTGAGGCCACAGTTCATTGGCTATATTTAAGAGGGAGTTAGATGTGGCCCTTGTGGCTAAAGGGATCAGGGGGTATGGAGAGAAGGCTGGTACAGGATACTGAGTTGGATGATCAGCCATGATCACATTGAATGGCGGTGCAGGCTCGAAGGGCCGAATGGCCTCTACTCCTGCACCTATTGTCTATGTTTCTATGTTTCTATGACAAGATGCTTTCTACAGCCCCAGAGTAGAAACACTGAAGGATCCTCAGAGAGACTCTGAATTTCCTCAGCTGCTTGAGGTGGTAAAGCAATGTGTTGGGACTCTTGGATTGAATGAGTCTTTGTGTAATTCTGTAGCAGCATCAGGGATCAGGGTGTGGACGTGTTTGCTGATGAGGCTGAAGTCCAGCTTTATCACTGTGTATTGAGCTGAATTTTAGTCCGGGTGTGTTCCCTCAATGTTAGGATCTATACAACTCAATCACTTGGTTTCGCTTGAAGCAGAATCGGGAGGTCAGTGCCAGGTAGGAACAAAAACTCTCTGGGGCAACGGCGTTGTGAGTTGCTCGGAAAACCTCCCATAGTAGTATTTTCTGCAGCTGCTCAATTGTGTCTCTAGATTAATGTTTCAATAATTGGTCTTCAAGGAAATGTTACAATGACATCCTCTCTGAAGCAGTTACAATTGTTGTGGACACGTGGTTATTGTCACCATGTGCTGATGGTGTACGTTTTGATCAAACAATGTCTGAAGAAGGGTTTCGGCCCGAAACGTTGCCTATTTCCTTCGCTCCTTAGATGCTGCCTCACCCGCTAAGTTTATCCAGCATTTTTGTCTGCCTTTGATTTTGCAGCATCTGCAGTTATATAACCATATATCAATGACAGCACGGAAACAGGCCATCTCGGCCCTTCTAGTCCGTGCCGAACACGTATTCTCCCCTAGTCCCATCTACCTGCACTCAGACCATAACCCTCCATTCCTTCTCCGTCCATATAACTATCAAATTTATTTTTAAATGATAAAATCGAACCTGCCTCCCTCCACCACCTTCACTGGAAGCTCATTCCACACAGCTACCACTCTCTGAGTAAAGAAGTTCCCCCTCATGTTACCCCTCCCTTAATTCTCAAATCATGTCCTCTTGTTTGAATCTTCCCAAATCTCAGTGGGAAAAGCTTATCCACCTCAACTCTGTCTATCCCTCTCATCATTTCAAAGACCTATATCAAGTCCCCCCTTAACCTTCTGCACTCCAAAGAATAAAGACCTAACTTGTTCAACCTTTCTCTGTAACTTAGTTGCTGAAACCCAGGCAACATTCTAGTAAATCTCCTCTGTACTCTCTTTTTTAGTTGACATCCTTCCTATAATTGGGCGACACAAATTGTACACCATACTCCAGAATTGGCCTCACCAATGCCTTGTACAATTTTAACATTACATCCCAGCTTCTATACTCAATGCTCTGATTTATAAAGGCCAGCACACCAAAAGCTTTCTTTACCACCCTATCTACATGAGATTCCACCTTCAGGGAACTATGCACAGTTATTCCCAGATCCCTCTGTTCAAATGTATTCTTCAATTCCCTACCATTTATCATGTACGTCCTATTTCGATTTGTCCTGCCAAGATGTTGCACCTCACACTTATCAGCATTAAACTCTATCTGCCATCTTTCCTTCTTAAATCATGTGTTGGAACTCTTGGATTGAATGAGTCTTTGTGTAATTCTGTAGCAGCATCAGGGATCAGGGTGTGGACGTGTTTGCTGATGAGGCTGAAGTCCAGCTTTATCACTGTGTATTGAGCTGAACTTTAGTCCGGGTGTGTTCCCTCAATGTTAGAATCTATAAAACTCAATCACTTGGTTTCGCTTGAAGCAGAATCGGGAGGTCAGTGCCAGGTAGCAACAAAAACTCTCTGGGGCAACAGCATTGCGAGTTGATCGTAAAACCTTCCATGGTAGTATTTTCTGCAGCTGCTCAATTGTGTCTCTAGATTAATGTTTCAATAATGGGTCTGCAAGGAAATAGATCTTGGTTTAACAATGTGTGTTTCTCAAAATTCAAAACCAAACTTCCTTGAGTAATCACAGCATAGAAACATAGACAATAGGTGCAGGAGTAGAGGCCATTCGGCCCTTCGAGCCTGCACCGCCATTCAATATGATCATGGCTGATCATCCAACTCGGTATCCTGTACCTGCCTTCTCTCCATACCCACTGATCCCTTTAGCCACAAGTGCCACATCTAACTCCTTCTTAAATATAGCCAATGAACTGTGTGGCCTCAACTACCTTCTGCGGCAGAGAATTCCACAGATTCACCACTCTCTGTGTGAAAAAAGTTTTCCTCATCTCGGTCCTAAAAGATTTCCCCCCTATCCTTAAACTGTGACCCCTTGTTCTGGACTTCCCCAACATCGGGAACAATCTTCCTGCATCTAGCTTGTCCAAACCCTTAAGAATGTTGTAACTTTCTATAAGATCCCCCCTCAATCTTCTAAATTCTAGCGAGTAGAAGCCGAGTTTATCCAGTCTTTCTTCATATGAAAGTCCTGACATCCCAGGAATCAGTCTGGTGAACCTTCTCTGTACTCCCTCTATGGCAAGAATGTCTTTCCTCAGATTAGGAGACAAAAACTGTACGCAATACTCCAGGTGTGGTCTCACCAAAGGAATAGGTGACGTTTTGGGTCGAGACATGTCTTCAGATGGATGTGGAGGTGGAGGGGGGCGGGAAGAAGAAAGGAAGAGGCGGAGACATTGGGGGAGCTGGGGAGGGGAGTGGAAGTAGGGAGAAAGCAGGGACTACCTGAAATTTGAGAAGTCCGCTGGGGTGTGAACTAGCCAAGTGAAATAAGAGGTGCTGCTCCTCCAATTTTGGGTGGGACTCACTTTGGCCATGGAGGAGGCCCAGGACAGAAAGGCCGGATTGGGCATGGGAGGGGGAATTGAAGTGCTGAGCCACCGGCAGATCAGGTTGGTTAGTTTGAGGTTTGTTTTCCTTCACCCAGACCCGTTACACAGCCACGTTTGTTTCCGTTCTGATATCCCAGTGGCCCAGCATTTCAACTCCTCCAGCGGTATAAACATTGACTTCCGCAACTTCAGGTAGTCCCTGTTTCTCCCTCCTTCCCCTCCCCTTCCCAGCTCTCCCACAGCCCACTGTCTCTGCCCCTTCCTTTCTTCTCCAAATTTGAGGAAATACATTCTTGCCATAGAGGGAGTACCGAGAAGGTTCACCAGACTGATTCCTGGGATGTCAGGACTTTCATATGAAGAAAGACTGGATAGACTCGGCTTGTACTCGCTAGAATTTAGACGATTGAGGGGGGATCTTGTAGAAACTTACAAAATGGCTAAGGTGTTGGATAGCCTAGATGCAGGAAGATTGTTCCCGATGTTGGGGAAGTCCAGAACAAGGGGCCACAGTTTAAGGATAAGGGGGAAATCTTTTAGGACCGAGATGAGGAAAAACTTTCACACAGAGAGTGGTGAATCTCTGGAATTCTCTCCCGCAGAAGGTAGTTGAGGCCAGTTCATTGGCTATATTTAAGAGGGAGTGGCCCTTGTGGCTAAAGGGATCAGGGGGTATGGAGAGAAGACAGGTACAGGATACTGAGTTGGATGATCAGCCATGATCATATTGAATGGCGGTGCAGGCTCGAAGGGCCGAATGGCCTACTCCTGCACCTATTTTCTACGTTTCTATGTTCTATGTTTCAATGTTACATAGACACTGCCTCACCCGCTGAGTTCCTCCAGCATTTTGTCTGCCTTTGATTTTTCCAACATCTGCAGTTCTTTCTTAAACCTTGTTTGGATGAGGTGTTTTCCACATCTCCGCTGCACTATAATGCTGTTTGTTGGTTCACAAGGCAATGTCTTCCTTCACATTCAATTGTCACCTGATGGTTCTGTTAATATTGTTTATTCCAGAGCTACAGAGTTTGTGAACTGCTGTCGACATCATGGCTGAAGCTGGTGACTGTGGAGGTGATTCCGTGGCCTCTACATCAAAGAAACAAACAGGTTTGTGAACCTTCTGTGACATATATATGATGCTCTGACAGTGGGTGTACACCTGATACAAGAAATGAGGTTCACACTGAAGTGGGAATAGGGAAGGGGCTGAGCCCAGAGAGTTGACATCTACAGGGACATCACCGTCACAGGTGGGCGGATGCAGGAATTGTCCGATAAATCAGCACTCTTTCTGGAAACATATGATCTGAGTTGCCGCCAAAGTTAAGTCAGAATATCAGTCCAGAATCAGATTCAGTGCGCAGAAATGAGCCTTTGACCCGTCTCCCTCCTGTCAATATCTCTACACTAATCCCATTTCTGAGCACTTGGTCTGTCGTCTACTATCAACTTATAGTTCGAATGGACATCCAGGTGATCCTACAATGTTGTGACAGAGTGCCTGCCTCCAACACCACCTCAGGCAGTGGGTCCCAGACTGCAGCCATCACTGCTGAAAGATTCTTCCTGAAAGATCATCCTCTAAATCTCATGGTCCCCACATTAAATCAATGTCCCCCTGGTGTTAACCACCTCTACTATGGAGAGAACTATAGAGGTGGCCTCAATAGGCCTGACTTTGGGAGAACTGGAGATGGGGACTGGACATTGTGCCTTCCCCACAGTGGCAATCATTGTGGGGGGATGATTTTGTTTGTGTGTAAGTTAATATGTTAGTCTGTGTCCAAGATGGCTGTCGGAAGGGAGAGTGGACGCTGGCACGCTTTAGCTGCCGCTGCTCTCTCTTCGCATTGTGTTTTTGATTTTTTGTCTTTGGAGCGATTTCTGTCTTTAATTTGTGTATTGGTGATGTCCTTATTATTTATTTTACTCTGAATATATGTTTTATCTCTCTTGTTAATCTCTGTAAGGTGTCCTTGACACTTTGAAAGGTGCCCGCAAATAAAATTTATTATTATTATTATTATTATAACTATATTTTACTTTGACCTTACTTTTCTCATAGTATTCTGTACCTCTATTAGATCACTGTATGTCTGGCCCATATTCAAGGACGATGACTTCAATCACTCCAGTCTCTGCTGATACTTGAAATATTCATTTCTATGCGCAGCCTTGCGAATGCAGCACCGGAGACCCGGGTTCGATCCTGACTCCGGGCGCTGTCTGTACAGAGGTTGTAAGTTCTCCCCATGGCCTGCGTGGGTTTTCTTCGAGATCTTTGGTTTCCTCCCAGACTCCAAAGACGTACATGTATGTAGATTAACTGACTTGGTAAATGTAAAATTCGTCCCTAGCAGTTCTAGGATAGTGTTAATGTGCGGGGATCGCTGGTAGGCGCGGACCCGGTGGGCAGGAAGGGCCTGTTTCCGCGCTGTATCTCTAACTAAACTAACAAATTGGTAACAAGGCCTCCCTGTACCTGCATTCTGTGCTGCAGCTGATGTCAAGAATGCTAAATGTCATCTTCGTGTGTGCTGCTGACTTTATGGATCTCAGTGTTTCTCAGTGGTCTCTAGACCGTTGCCATTCATGGTGAATATCCTGGTTATATTTATCCCTCCTTGTTGAGGTCTGCTGTATGATTTTACCCGTCTATGTGCACAACAATGTGTTTTACTTTACCTTGGTATTTGTGACAATAAAGTATTATGAAATATTTAGATTGAAGAGTGATCTTAGGGATGTATAAAATCATGGGACGAGGGGTAAATGAATAGGGTGTGAGCACAGGTATTTTTTCCTCAGAGAATAAGAATCTTAAGGGCTTAAGGTGAGAGGGGAACCATTTAATAGGATCCCGAGGGTTAACATCTTCACACAGTGGTGGGTTTATGGAACTTCGGCCCAACTTGCCCACACGGCTAAAACACCTCCTAGCTGCACTAGTCTCACCTGCCCGCCCTTGCCACATATCCCTCTAAACCTGTTCAATCCATCAACCTGTCTAACTGTTTCTTAAGCGTTAGGATAGTTCCTGCCTCAACTATCTCCTCTGGAAGCTTGTTCCATACACCCACCACCCTTTGTGTGAAAAAGTAACCCGTCGGATTCCTGTTAAATCTTTTCCTCGAAATACATTTGGACAGAGTGGTTTAGAGAGATGAAATGTCAAGTCGTGGATTGATGGGACTAGATTTGATGCGTAATTTAAGTTAAGTTGGGTCAAATGGCGTAGCTTGCTCTATTTCTAAGATGACCATTAACTTCCACTTCCCCCAGTATGTCAGCTCAGATTGCTACTGGCTATTCCCAACCTGTGAGTTTCTCAATTTGAAATTGCTCTGCAACTGTAATTTATGTGTTTTTTTCCAGGTGGGATATTAACTAAAACGGGCAAGATCCTCAAAAGACTTAAGTCAGGCACTTCAACAAAGAACGATGGTCAGAACACAGGAACAACGACAGAAAAGCAACGTGGGATTGAAAGCAGAACTTCAATGGAATGTGAACCCGCCGAAGAGGAAAGGGAACAATGCCAGTCCCGAGAAATAGGAATAGGAGACGTGGTTCACGCCCCTGGAACTGAATCAAGTGACGAAATCCATCATGACCGCGATTCATCAAACAAGGAATCATCGAGTCCCCTCCAAGGAGCAGGTGAGTGAAATGGGAGGGGAGTGGGTGCTGCAGAATGGTGAAGACTAGGGACAGAGAAGAAAAAAAAACAAACAGGTTAGGGCGAGGGGAAATGGGAGAGTTTTTCTGACAAGGTTCTTGACAAATAGTATTCTGCAAGGATCAGTTCTGGAACTTCTGCAATTTCTAAACAATGCCATGATTTGGACAAAAACGTTGGTGGTCAAGTTAGTAAGTTAAAAAACAATAAAACCATTTGCAGAATTGTGGATCATTGCAGAATTGTGGTTCTGGTGAGAGGAATGTTTTAAGGGGCCACGCTGGGTTTTTTTTAGGCAGACTTCGGTAGGTTCCTGGAACTTCCTGGCTGAGGAGTTGGTGGAAACACTATTTAGATTAACACATGACTGACACAGTCAGGGAACAGAGCGACCCCGTCCGCGAGCAGGTTGAAGGGATTAGTTCAAATTGATAAATCAGCACTCTTTCTGGAAACATATGATCTGAGTTGCCGCCAAAGTTACGTCAGAATATCAGTGTCCAGAATCAGATTCAGTGCGCAGAAATGAGCCCTTGACCCGTCTCCCTCCTGTCAATATATCTACACTAATCCCATTTCTGAGCACTTGGTCTGTCGCCTACTATCAACTTATAGTTTGAATGGACATCCAGGTGCTCCTACAATGTTGTGACAGAGTGCCTGCCTCCAACACCACCTCAGGCAGTGGGTCCCAGACTGCAGCCATCACTGCTGAAAGATTCTTCCTGAAAGATCATCCTCTAAATCTCATGGTCCCCACATTAAATCAATGCCCCCCTGGTGTTAACCACCTCTACTATGGAGAGAACTATAGCGGAGGCCTCAATAGGCCTGACTTTGGGAGAACTGGAGATGGGGACTGGACATTGTGCCTTTCCCCACAGTGGCAATCATTGTGGGGGGATGATTTTTTTTGTGTTAAGTTAATATGTTAGTCTGTGTCCAAGATGGCTGTCGGAAGGGAGAGTGGACGCTGGCACGCTTTAGCTGCCGCTGCTCTCTCTTCACATTGTGTTTTTGATTTTTTGTCTTTGGAGCGATTTCTGTCTTTAATTTGTGTATTGGTGATGTCCTTATTATTTATTTTACTCCGACTATATGTTTTTTCTCTCTTGTTAATCTCTGTAAGGTGTCCTTGAGACTTTGAAAGGCGCCCACAAATAAAATGTATTATTATTATTATTCTAACTATATTTTCCATTGACCTTACTTTTCTCATAGTATTCTGTACCTCTATTAGATCACTGTATGTCTTGCCCAGATTCAAGGACGATGACTTCAATCACTCCAGTCTCTGCTGATACTTGAAATATTCATTTCTATGCGCAGCCTTGCGAATGCAGCACCGGAGACCCGGGTTCGATCCTGACTCCGGGCGCTGTCTGTACAGAGGCTGTAAGTTCTCCCTATGGCCTGCGTGGGTTTTCTCCGAGATCTTCGGTTTCCTCCCAGACTCCAAAGACGTACATGTATGTAGATTAATTGACTTGGTAAATGTAAAATTCGTCCCTAGCAGTTCTAGGATAGTGTTAATGTGCGGGGATCGCTGGTAGGCGCAGACCCGGTGGGCAGGAAGGGCCTGTTTCCGTGCTGTATCTCTAACTAAACTTAAACAAATTGGTAACAAGGCCCCCCTGTACTTGCATTCTGTGCTGCAGCTGATGTCAAGAATGCTAAATGTCATCTTCGTGTGTGCTGCTGACTTTATGGATCTCAGTGTTTCTCAGTGGTCTCTAGACCGTTACAATTCATGGTGAATATCCAGGCTTTATTTATCCCTCCTAGTTGAGGTCTGCTGTACGATTTTACCCATCTGTGTGCACAACAATGTGTTTCACTCTACCTTCGTACTTGTGACAATAAAGTATTCTGAAATATTTAGATTGATGAGTGATCTTAGGGATGTATAAAATCATGGGGCGAGGGGTAAATAAATAGGGTGCGAGCACAGGTATTTTTTCCTCAGAGAATAAGAATCTTAAGGTGAGAGTGGGACCATTTAATAGGATCCCGGGGGTTAACATTTTCACACAGTGGTGGGTATATGGAACTTCGGCCCAACTTGCCCACATCGCTGAAACACCTCCTATCTGCACTAGTCTCACCTGCCCGCGTTTGCCACATATCCCTCTAAACCTGTTCAATCCATCAACCTGTCTAACTGTTTCTTAAGCGTTAGGATAGTTCCTGTCTCAACTCCCTCCTCTGGAAACTTGTTCCATACACCCACCACCCTTTGTGTGAAAAAGTTAACTGTCGGATTCCTGTTAAATCTTTTCCTCAAATGACATTTGGACAGAGTGGTTTAGAGAGATGAAATGTCAAACCGTGGATTCATGGGACTAGATTTGATGGGTAATTTTAGATAAGTTGGGTCAAATGGCTTTGCTTACTCTATTTCTAAGATGACCATTAACTTCCACTTCCCCCTGAATGTCAGCTCAGATTGCTACCGGCTATTCCCAACCTGTGGTTTTCTCAATTTGAAATTGCTCTGCAACTGCAATTTATGTTTTTATTTTTCAGGTAGGACGTTAATTCAAGTGGTCAATGTTTTCAAAAGACTTTGGCCAGGCACCTCATCAAAGAACGATGGTCAGAACACAAGAACAACGACAGAAAAACAAACTGGGATTGAAAGCAGAACTTCAATGGAATGTGAACCTGCCGAAGAGGAAAGGGAACAATGTCAGTCCCGAGAAAGAGGAATAGGAGACGTGGCTCACGCCCCTGGAACTGAATCAAGTGACAAAACCCATCATCACCGAGATTCATCAAACAAGGAATCATCGAGTCCCTTCCAAGGAGCAGGTGAGTGAAATGGGAGGGGAGTGGATGCTGCAGAATGGTGAAGACTAGGGACAGAGAAGAAAAAAAAAACAAACTGGTTAGGGCGAGGGGAAATGGGAAAGTTTTTCTGACTAGGTTCTCGACCAATAGTAGTCTGCAAGGATCAGTTCTGGAACTTCTGTAGTTTCTAACCAATGCCATGATGTGGACAACAACGGCGGTGGTCAAGTTAGTAAGTTAAAAAACAATAGAACCATTTGCAGAATTGTGGATCATTGCACAATTGCGGTTCTGGTGAGAGGGTTTTTAGGCAGACTTTGGTAGGTTCCTGGAACTTCCTGGCTGAGGAGTTGGTGGAAACACTATTTAGATTAACACATGGCTGACACAGTCAGGGAACAGAGCGATCCCGTCCGCGAGCAAGTTGAAGGGATTAGTTCAAATTGGCATGATAATGTTGGTGCATATATGGGGATTGAAGGGCCAGTTCCCGTGCTGCACTATTCTATGTTCTATGCGTCATCTCCAGGTTTGGCTTCATTAATTCAAATCATAGTCATAGACTCATACAGCAAGGAAACAGCCTCCTCGGCCCAAGATGCCCCATTATTTTCTCCTTTAGTATGCTCCTCAATTCCCGAATCTCCTCTGGAAATAGACTTGATTCCACGTTCCTATATCGATCCCAAGCTGCCTCCATTTTCCTGACCAGTGCCTCAAATTCTCTCACCATGCAAGCTTATTTACTCCCACTTGTCTTGCCGTTCTCTTTGATATGAGCATGCATGACTTGAACTTGTCACTACATTTTTCAAAGCATCCCAATTTCCGGATTGTATTTTATTGTATTGTATTGTATTTTAATGACCACACAGCCAGGCTGGTGGAATTTGTTATCAGTACAGCTCGGTACAGGTTCCAACATTTCATCAAACATTAAACATATACCATAGATATACATACAAACAGACGCATTACATAATACATAAGGGCCATACTTATTCTTATTCCTCACCGTACAGAGTTTAAAATGTTAATTGCAGTGGGAATGAAACTGTTTTTAAAGCGGTTTGTTTTTGAGGCAATTGTCCTGTAGTGCCTCCCAGAGGGCAGTAGCTGAAAGGCATAGTGTGCAGGGTGAGTAGGATCAAAGATGATCTTGCGGGCTCTGTGTAATGTCCGTTTGTGGTAAAGTGATTCAAGGGATGGTAGGGGTAAGCCAATAATTTTAGATGCTCTGTTGATGATGCGCTGTAATTTCTTCCGGGAGAGTGAGTCGAGACTGCCGAACCAGACTGTGATGGATGAAGTGAGGATGCTTTCGATGATGGCTGTATAGAAGCGGAGCATGAGATGAGATCTTGCTCTGAACTTCCTGAGCTGTCGGAGATGGAAAAGACTTTGCTGGGCTTTTCCATAGATGTGGTCTGCGTTTGTCCTCCATTTGAGGTTGTTGGTGATGTGGGTTCCAAGGAGTTTGAATGTGTCAGTGATGGAGATGGATTCACCTTTAATGAGCATAGGAGTTTTGGGGGATGGCTGGCGTCTTGGGTCGATGATGAGTTCTTTTGTTTTTGATGAGTTGAGTAAGAGATCATGGTCTGTACACCAGGTCACTGCTTGGTTGACCTGTGCACGGTATTCAGTTTCTTGGTTGTTGGTGATGAATCCAATGATGGTTGAGTCATCCGCGTACTTGTACAGGTTGACGGAGCTGTGGTGGGATGTGAGCTGGTTTGTGTAAAGGGAGAATAGCCAGGGTGAGAGAACACAGCCTTGGGGTGTGCCTGTACTGAGGAACAGAGGGGAGGATGTGTTATTGTTGATCCTCACCCTTTGATTCCTGTTCGAGAGAAAGCTGTGAATCCAGTGACAGATACATGGGTCAATGTTCATGTCCAGTAATTTATTGAACAGTTTGGCCAGGTTTATTGTATTGAATGCGGAGCTGAAATCCATGAACAGGATGCGGGCATATGTGTTTGCGGACTCCAGGTGGTTCAGAATGTGATGAGTTGCTAAGTTGACCGTGTCCTCAACTGACCTGTTGGCTCTGTATGCAAATTGGTATGGGTCCATGAGTGGGGTGGTAACAGTTTTCAGGTGATTTAGTATGATGCGCTCAAATGATTTCATGACTGCCGATGTCAAGGCAATGGGTCGTCTTTCTTACAGTTTGGCTTTCTTCCCAACCAATTGTTCAAGTGCTTTTGATTGCAACATACGCCTTAATTTAGTTCAACAAAGAAACTGACAAGTTACTAAAGAACGTTCCTTTGACAGCAAATATTTGGAATTTAGAAATATTTTTAGAAAGTTGAAATCTCCTACCTTGTTAGCCGTATGGCTACCCCCAATCTATTGGCAATAGTTCTCCTCCAATTACTGCTGACTAACCCCCACCCCTCCCCCCACAATTGACGCACCAACACGGTGATCAGCCCGTTTTATTTAATAGCTCCACCCATACAGACTTACTTGAACAAACCATCAGTCATGTCATCTCGTCTACTGCTGTAACATTCTTCCTAATCAATAAAGCATCACCCTGTCCTCTTTCACCCTCACCTCACTCGCTCCTGCAGCATCTATATCCTGGAACATTAAGATGCCAGTCCTGTCCCTCTCAGCCAGATTTCTGTAATGGCTACAACATCCTAGTCGCTTAAGAAGACCTTACCTCTCAGGCCTCTCACATTGAAATAACATGTAATCAATCAAACAACCCTTCAAGCCTATATTGTCTACTGAAAGTTCCCTGTTCATAATCCATACTCACCTCCAGCTTCTCGTCTGCTTTTGTCATGCATTGGATCCCACTCTTCCACCAATCTAGTTTAAATGCACCCACATAGCAGTAACAAACCTGACTGTCAGGATTTTGGGATTCCCATCCGGTTCAGGTGCAACTCACCCCTCTTGTACAAGTCATGTCTGCCCCATCAGTGATCGCAGTGGTACAAAAGTCTAGATCCGTTCCCCCTGCACCAGCTCTTTAGTCACTCATTCACCTGGCATGTTGTCCTGTTCCTGCACTCACTAGCAAGTAGCACAGGAAGTGCTATGGAGATCAGTGCCCTGCTTTTTTTCTACCTTTTGCCTAACGTCCCATATCATTTGTGTCAACATGCACAACAACCTCTGGCTCCTCATTCTCTCCCTTGAGAATGTCAAGTCACCGCTCCATGATATCCTGGCCACCCTCCTGGAGCAGGATGTCAAATAGCCACTCCGAGACAGCAGCACACCATCAAGAATTCCCGACTGCTTCCACAGAATCACCTTTCCACAACCTCCTACACTTGTCCCACCCCATCCCCCAACTGATGAGTATCCTACCACTATGGCTCTTCCAGCCACGATGCTTCATCCTGCCTAATACTACAGCTCTTACCTGACGGGTCATCCCCTAACAGTCTACGTAGCATCTCAGTCGCACACACCTATCCACACCCTCCTTGCTCGCTGTCATGCCTCTACTGTGCACTGAACTTTCTCTAATCACAATCCATACTGGCCTCCATCTTTTCATCTGCCTCAGTCATGTATTGGATCCTACCCTTCAGCCATTATAGTTACAATCCACCCACATACCAGTAGCAAACCTGCCGGCCAGGATGTGTAAGAAGGAATTGCAGATGCTGGTGTAAACCAAAGATCGACACAAAGCTGGAGTTTCTCAGCGAGACAGTCAGCATCTATGGAGAGAAGGAATGGGTGATGTTTTGGGTCGAAACACATCTTCAGACTGGTTAGGGATAAGGGAAATAGACGTTGATGGGGAGAGTGGAATGTAAGCTGCATAAGTGAAATATGAGATGCTGTTCCTCCAATTTACATTTAGCTTCACTTTCACAATGGAGGAGACCGAGGACAGAAAGGTCTGTATAGGAATGGGAGACACTTTAATTCCCAGCAACGGGGAGATCAGGTAGTTTCAAGCGGGCTGAGCGAAAGTGTTCGGCGAAACTATCGCCCAGTCTGCGTTTGGTGTCGCCGATGTATAAAAGCCCTGTCCCACTTGGACGTCATTTACGCGGCATCGTTTACGCCTCATCATGGTGCGTGGTGACATCGGCAGTGACGCGCGGTCGCGTGACCCGCAAATGATGCCCAAGTGGGACAGTCTCTTAAGAGTCCACATCTTGAACAATGGATACAGTAGATGAGGATGGAGGAGGTGCAAGTTAACCTCTGCCTAACCTGAAAGGACTGTCGGGGTCCCTGGACAGAGTCGAGCAGGGAGGTATAGGGACAGGTGTTGCGTCTTCTACGGTTGCAGGGGAGGGTACCTGGGGAAGGTTTGGTTTGGGTGGTAATGGATGAGTTAAGCATGGAGTTGGAGGGAACGGTCTCTGCGGAAGGCGGCAAGAGGTGGAGATGGGAACATGTGGCTCGTGGTGGAAAATTTGGAGCATTGTGTGTTGTATGCGACGGTTGATGGGGTGGTAGGTAAGGACGAGGGGGACCCTGTCTTACTTGTGATGAATGGAAGGGGCAAGGGCGGAGCTGGCGGTAACGAGGAGACACGAGTGAAGGCCTCTTCTATGATGGGAGAGAAGAACCCCCGTTCCCTAAAGAATGATGACATCTCGGATGTTCTAGCATGGAATACCTCATCTTGGGCGCAGACGGAGAATTTGGAAGTAGGGGATAGAGTCTTTGCAGGAAGCAGGGTGAGAAAAAGTGTAGTCAATAGTCTATTTCTTGTGATGGAGACAGTGGGAGCTGCTGCTCACAATATTGGCATTCCCCTCAGTTTCAGGTGCAACTCATCCCTCTTGTACAGGTCACGTCTGTCCCAGAAGAAGTCCTAGTGGTATAAAAGTATGCATCCCTGCCCCTTAGAAACATAGAAACATAGACATTAGGTGCAGGAGTAGGCCATTCGGCCCTTCGAGTCTGCACCGACATTCAATATGATCATGGCTGATCATCCAACTCAGTATCCCGTACCTGCCTTCTCTCCATACCCTCTGATCCTCTTAGCCACAAGGGCCACATCTAACTCCCTCTTAAATATAGCCAATGAACTGGCCTCGACTACCCTCTGCGGCAGAGAGTTCCAGAGATTCACCACTCTCTGTGTGAAAAACGTTCTTCGCATCTCGGTTTTAAAGGATTTCCCCCTTATCCTTAAGCTGTGACCCCTTGTCCTGGACTTCCCCAACATCGGGAGCAATCTTCCTGCATCTAGCCTGTCCAACCCCTTAAGAATTTTGTAAGTTTCTATAAGATCCCCTCTCAATCTCCTAAATTCTAGAGAGTATAAACCAAGTCTATCCACTCTTTCTTCATAAGAAAGTCCTGACATGCCAGGAATCAGTCTGGTGAACCTCCTCTGCACTCCCTCCATGGCAATAATGTCCTTCCTCAGATTTGGAGACCAAAACTGTACGCAATACTCCAGGTGTGGTCTCACCAAGACCCTGTATAACTGCAGTAGGACCTCCCTGCTCCTATACTCAAATCAGCTCCGTTGCCACGCATTCACCTGTCTTTCTTTCTCTGTTCCTACACTCACTAGCACGTAGCACAAGGAGCACTACGAAGTTCACTGCCCCTAACAGTCTACGTAGCATCTCAGTTATTTTACAATTTCCTAACGTCCTATGTCATTTGTGCCAACATGCACAGCAAATTCTGCCTCATTCTCCCCCTTGAGAATATCAAGTAGCCGCTCCGAGTCATCCTGGACCCTGGCACCAGAAAACAACGCACAATCCTGCAGTCTCGATTGTTTCCACACAATCTCCTGTCCACCACCCTCCCCTCTCCCCAACAGATGTGTATCCTTCCATGATGGCTTTGCCAGGCACGGAGTCTCATCCTGCCTGATACTACTGCTCTTCCCTGACTGGTCATCCTCTAACAGTCTCCAAAACTGCGACCTGTTTGGAAAGGAAATGGCCACAAAGAATGGTCACCTACACCCTTTGCCGACTAGAGGTCGTGGTGGTCACCCACATCCTTTCATCTTGGTCTTTGGTCGTGACCACCTTGCTGTTGGTTTTGTCCAAAGGGTCTCTCGGATGATCTCTAGGTCATCCATCTGCATCTCCAGTTCCCAAACACGGAGCTGCTCCTGGACACATTCCCAACGGGTTTAATCACCAGGGAGACCAGCAGTTGCTCTAACGTTGCACCGTTACTCCTGCCTCTTGACGGCACTGAAATAAGATCCAATAAGCTCAAGGCTGCACGACTGTACCTTTATCTGCTGCCCCCTTTCCTCGGACTCATTGCCGAAGACTCACACTTGCTCTGTACAAAGCACTTTACCTGTACACAGTCTCTCTATTAATACAACTACCCCCGACAGGCCGCTTCACTGCATCTTGCCGTTTTATTACTTGCTCAATCAGCCAATTCCGATGCTCCAAGCAATCCGCGGGCCATATTTTCAAGTACAGTGCTAAACTGTGAAGTCCTTTTATCCGCGTGGTTAATGTAGGCTGTAAAATAGGGAGACCTAGCACTGGCCTTTGCAGCATCCGTCTAGTTATTGACCCATTTATCCAAGTGAATGGGCTGTCAGGCAAGTGGTCAGTGTTAACCTGGATGGTGTAGGAGCTGCAACATCTCTTGTGTCCCTTGTGGTCCATGGGGAAAGGTTTGAATGTGAAGAAGCGAGTGGCTCAGTGCAAGATTTCAATACTGTTAAACCACCAGGCCACAGGATGGAAATGGCTGATTCAGTTTAGTTTCTGATTCAATGTTGACATTCCACGTCCCTCCCCCTGCCCCAAACCTACCCGCTCCCACCCCCAACACCGTGAGATTGATCCTGGTGGGTAGTGGTTCACAGTTCACTTGGATATCTTTTCATTCTTGCCTTAACTACTGTCTAATCCCACTATTATTATTCGGTTTACTGCAGAGGAGCAGAATATGGTAACACCTATCCACACCACGGCTGAAATTGAAAATGCGGCTCCAGTGACCTCAACATCAAGGATGGACACAGGTGTGTTGCAGAATTCTTCACGATATAAATGTTGTCTTGATATCTGATTTGCATCTAATGCATGGTCCACGGGCCAGAAGGATAGGGGATTAAGGAAGGGACTGAGAAAGAGATGGCCCACCTTGGACATGTCAAACAACTTAAAGTACACAGCATTGGAGGTTCAGTATTGATGTGGATAGGGAACTGGCTGGCAAACAGGAAGCAAAGAGTAGGAGTAAACGGGTCCTTTTCACAATGGCAGGCAGTGACTAGTGGGGTACCGCAAGGCTCAGTACTGGGACCCCAGCTATTGACAATATATATTAATGATCTGGATGAGGGAATTGAAGGCAATATCTCCAAGTTTGCGGATGACACTAAGCTGGGGGGCAGTGTTAGCTGTGAGGAGGATGCTAGGAGACTGCAAGGTGACTTGGATAGGCTGGGTGAGTGGGCAAATGTTTGGCAGATGCAGTATAATGTGGATAAATGTGAGATTATCCATTTTGGTGGCAAAAACAGGAAAGCAGACTATTATCTAAATGGTGGCCGACTAGGAAAAGGGGAGATGCAGCGAGACCTGGGTGTCATGGTACACCAGTCGTTGAAAGTAGGCATGCAGGTGCAGCAGGCAGTGAAGAAAGCGAATGGTATGTTAGCTTTCATAGCAAAAGGATTTGAGTATAGTAGCAGGGAGGTTCTACTGCAGTTGTACAGGGTCTTCGTGAGACCACACCTGGAGTATTGCGTACAGTTTTGGTCTCCAAATCTGAGGAAGGACATTATTGCCATAGAGGGAGTGCAGAGAAGGTTCACCAGACTGATTCCTGGGATGTCAGGACTGTCTTATGAAGAAAGACTGGATAGACTTGGTTTATACTCTCTAGAATTTAGGAGATTGAGAGGGGATCTTATAGAAACTTACAAAATTCTTAAGGGGTTGGACAGGCTAGATGCAGGAAGATTGCTCCCGATGTTGGGAATGTCCAGGACAAGGGGTCACAGCTTAAGGATAAGGGGGAAATCCTTTAAAACCAAGATGAGAAGAACTTTTTCACACAGAGAGTGGTGAATCTCTGGAACTCTCTGCCGCAGAGGGTAGTCGAGGTCGGTTCATTGGCTATATTTAAGAGGGAGTTAGATGTGGCCCTTGTGGCTAAGGGGATCAGAGGGTATGGAGAGAAGGCAGGTACGGGATACTGAGTTGGATGATCAGCCATGATCATATTGAATGGCGGTGCAGACTCGAAGGGCCGAATGGCCTACTCCTGCACCTAATTTATATGTTTCTAACATGGCCGATCTACTGTAGTCCCACAAGCCTGCGTAAGGCGCATGTCCCTCTAAACCTAACCTATCCATGTACCGATTTTAACATAAAATCCCCGACCCCACCTGAAATCTATATAATTGTTTCTTGATTCCCCATCTCTGGGTAAAATACTGTGTGTATTAATCTATTATATATTATAGATAGTGTAGCTACTCCTCTCCTGATCCTCGTGTATAGGAGGATGGTCACTGAACTTGTGTACACGTGGCAAAGTATCATTGAAGCCAGGGAGCATGAGGCCACAGAGAGTGGAGCGATGGTGATGGGTGGGGCAGACTAGGTTGAAGGAGAGCAATTGCAATGCGTGTCCATTATCCATGAGTAAGCTGGGTGGTTCATACATGCGGAAGATAATCCTAGGAAGATTAGCTGACATCAACTACAGTGTTGCCTCAGGTGATAAGTGCATCTGCACCTCTTCATCAGTGCGTTTGTCTACTGTGTTTTACTGTGATTTGTTCTGTCTGAATACCGGCTATGGAGGTGATCACACACTCTCCCAGTGCCCATCCTTCCCCAGACACATGCTGTCCCATCCCCCCTGGGGCCCATGCTCCCTGTGTCACACGCTGTCCCATCCCCCTGGGGCCCATGCTCCCTGTGCCACACCATCACATTCTCCCCCGGTCATACACTATCCAACCCTCCCCTGCTCACACGCTGCCTCAGCCTCCCCGATTCTTCACACTGATTGTAGAATGCAGCCCTAAACTGGCAGAGAGGAGCAGCACCACAAAGCCTGGCAAGTGAGATGGATATTATTGAGGAGGTATTTTGATAGGTAGGTGGTTAAAAAAGGCTAGATATATCAAATCCAGGTGTTTGACAGAAGGATTGAGTGTTGGCGATTGGGAAAATAAAGAAAGGAATATAGGAGGCAGTGTGGAAGTTAAAAAAAGATTTCAACTTAGAAAATGGATTGAGTGGAACTAAGACAAGCTTTAACCTCCTCCTATTTTACTTCGGAGTCACGTGAGTCACGGGACGCATGCGTGTCATTGCACTACACGCATTTGCAAACGTCAGACGCGGTGGAAGGACGTTCCCCATGGCGGAATTTTAAAAGCCGCTATCGCAGGTAAGGATTTACTCTGCAAACATTTTTCCCTCTACAGAGAATGGAGAAAGGGAGACAATCAAAGAGGGCTGCAACGAAGCTGGCCGGGGAGGACCGCGGAGCAGCGGACAGCCAGCCAAAGCAGCCGTCGGCACCTAGATCACCCGTAGTGGGATCACTTGTGCCCTGTGTAGCCGCCGCACCGGCCAAATCAACGCGGCCGGGCGGAAAGGCAAAACACAAGACAAACAGAGTCGTGGACTCGGAGGAGTCCGACTCTGATACACCGCGGGAGACCAGCAATGAAGAGCGCTGGACCCGAATGGAACGGTGTCTGGAGCATCTGCTCCAGCAGGACCGGCTCCGTGATTTGGAGTCGGATCCCTGTGGGCCCTATATCAAACCCACAGCAGCACCTTTTCAAGGGCTGCACAATGTCTCCACCTTATCAGAGGGGAGCACCTCGAGTCAGTTCTGGGCTGATTTGGAAGAGGGGACCGCGGAAGAAAACACCAGTGTGCATGGGGTGCAGGCGAAAGAAAATTTACTGGATATGGCGGCAAGCTTCATGCAGCCAGACCAAACAGGGGCAAATCTGGAGCCTAAGCTTGCAGCAAGCATTGACTACATGTCACTGAACCAGCTACAGGAACAGGCTGTGCTGGATACAACAGGGAGACATTTAGCACTCGGAAACTGCATTTCCCTGAATGTGCCAATTGTAAACAGCTGCATCTGGAAGCACATCGGGCCAGTGGTCAGAAGCATGGATGTGAAGCTTCAAAAAGTCCTGAAGTTACTAACTTCAGGAATAACCGCTTTTGCCCGTACGGTGGACACCACGGCCATGTCCCAAGACCAACAGGACGCACTGGCACTTCTATGCAACACACAGCACGAACTAAATAGCATTAGAAAAAGTGCCATACAGCCAACGCTAAATCCAAAATTCGCGGGGCTGTGTAAGTCTGGAGCCACCAAACCGTCCATTCTCCTGTTCGGAGGCAACTTGTCAAAGCAGGTAAAAAAGCTGGACGAAGAGGCTAAAACTTTGGGGTTAATTAAAGGATCAACCTACCCTGCTAAAACCCACCATAGCCTACGACAGCACCCCTACGCACCCACTGGCAGAACTGGTGAAAGTTCGAGGGCTCGGCACTTTCAACATGAGTCTTTTTTAGGCCATGGCCCAGGCCGACCTTCCTGGAAGATGCGGGAAACCCCAATAACACCAGCAACCAACCCGAAGAGCCAACCACCAGCACAGGAACAAAAGAACTTCAGGAAGAAGTAGTCCTGCCACTGGTAACAATGGAGGTAGGTGGGTCTGGTTCCCCAAATAATATGGGAAGCATGGAGGTTGGGGGAAGACTGGATTGTTTTTTAAATGCATGGAGCATGCTAACATCCGATACTTACGTCTTAAGCAGTATCCAGGGATATGCCATAGAAATGTGTACACCAAATCAGCCCTCCAGTTCAACACAAACCAAACCGAGAATTTGTGCTCTCTGATAGGAAAAAAACAGAAGCACAAGTTGAACTGGAGCGACTTTACACAAAAGGTGTAATTCAGACAACACAACACGAACCATTAGAATTCGTGTCCAACATATTTACTAAAACCAAAAAAGATGGTGGTTGTCGCATCATCATAGATCTGACAAAATTGAATACATTTGTACAATATATTCACTTCAAAATGGAAACCTTTGTTACTGCTAAACAACTAATTTCCAAAGGGTACTTCATGGCTAGCATCGATTTAAAAGATGCATACTATTCAGTACCCATACGAGGTGACCACAGACGTTACTTAAAATTTAACTGGATGGGACAACGATGGCAATATGAAGCACTGCCAAATGGGCTAACATCAGGCCCCAGGCTGTTCACAAAAATTTTAAAACCAGTCCTATCGTTTCTACGCAAACGCAAACATATGGTTATGGCATATTTGGATGACATACTCATTGTGGGCATAACTTTGGAATTGGCCATACTAACAGCCATAAAACAGTTGTTTGAAAAACTGGGATTTATTATCCATCCAATTAAATCTAAACTAACACCGTCCACGACTATGGACTGCTTGGGATTCGCCATTGATTCAGTTCACATGACGTTGACAATACCTAAGGGAAAGGGCAGAGAAATAATAGAGGTTTGTAACAACCTCATTGACATCACAAATCCATCCATCAGATTGATAGCCAAAGTAATTGGTAAAATGGTGGCTGCTTTCCCAGCCACACAATTTGGACCTTTACATTACCAAAACTTACAGAGAGCTAAAATTCAAGCTCTAAAAATCAATGCAGGTCACTTTGACAGACCTATGAGACTACCAATCCAAGCCAAAACGGAGCTAAAATGGTAGATCGATAATATCTGGCTTTGTTCCAACCCTATCATTGTCAGTAACCCTTCAATGGTACTACAAACGGATGCCAGTGCACTAGGGTGGGGAGCCACCGATACCATCACCAGCTGTGGAGGTAGATGGACAGTGCAGGAGGCACCCTTCTTACTGACACTGGGTATAAATTACTTGGAAATGTTGGGAGCATTTCATGGACTTAAATCATATTGTACAGAAACACACCACCAGCATGTTAGATTACAAATAGACAATACCACTGTGGTAGCATACATCAACCACATGGGCGGCAACAAATCGATATCATGTGACAATCTCGCTAATTCAATTTGGCAATGGTGCATCCAGAGAAATATTTGGATATCAGCCACTTACCTACCAGGGAGACTAAATTTAGTGGCAGACACCAGGTCATGCAAATTTAATGAAAACACCGAATGGATGTTAAACAAAACAGTGTTTGCTGAAATCACAGCAAAATACGGGAAACCGAATATCGATCTTTTCGCATCCAGACTAAACAAACAGATATCTAACTATGTTTCATGGGAACCAGACCCTGGGGCCGCGGCAACAGATGCATTTTCACTGCATTGGGGGAAATGGTTTTTCTACGCATTCCCTCCCTTCTGCATCATCAGTTGGGTATTAAGGAAAATACGACAAGACTCTGCGTCTGGTATTTTGATAGTACCCGATTGGCCTACACAACCATGGTTCCCAGTGGTGCTAAACATGGTATTAGAACCATGTACGACAATCCCACACAGACCAGGTCTACTTCTACATCCCGTGACGGGATAGCCATCCAAGACATAAAAGCTTGAACCTGTTAATTTGTAGAGTTCAAAGACACCGCTTCTACAACTGGGACTCACGGACCGAACAGTAAACATCATCTCGGCGCCCCAAAGAGAATCGACAATGAAACAATATCTGGTCTACATAAGGAAGTTGGAAACATACTGCCAAAAGAACAAAATCACCAACAGGAATATGAACATCCCATCTGTTTTGGAATATCTGGCAGGCCTACACCATGATGAAGGGCTCAGTTACAGTGCCATCAACAGCGCCAGAAGTGCCCTGTCGACATACTTATGGCAAGGGACAGAGCGTTACACGGTAGGGACTCACCCCCTCGTAACCAATCTCATGAGGGGAATTTTTAACACTAACCCCCCTAAACCCAGGTACTCCCATATATGGGATGTAACGATTGTCCTGAAAGCACTCAGGAACTGGTCACCAGCAGCAACCCTGTCCTTACATAGACTTACGTTAAAAACAGTCATGTTGATGGCATTGGTCACGGCACAGAGGGTCCAGTCACTGCAAAAACTTAGACTGGACAACATGACCTCCTCGCCAGACGATATCACGTTTCATATTTTCGAGCTGGTGAAACAAAACAGACAGGGATCGGCAGGCCTCAACATCTAATTCAGGTCATACCCTGCAGATGATAGCCTCTGTATAGTAAAACATTTATTACTATACATAGAGAAAACTAAAAACCTGAGAGGCAATGAGAAGGGACTGCTGATCAGCCACAAGAAACCTCACAAAAAAGTGACGGTCCAGACAATCTCGAGATGGCTGAAACAGGTACTGACGCAGGCTGGGGTGGATACTAATGTGTTCAAATCTCATTCCACCAGGGCCGCAGCTACATCAGCAGCAGTACGACTGGATGTGCCCATGGACCAAGTCCTCGAAGCAGCAGGATGGTCAGGGGAAAGAACTTTCCAGTTATTTTATAACAAACCAGTGAGGGAAACTGGAACATTTGCAGAAATAATTGGAAATTCTGTAAATTAATTAAAACCCATAAATAGGGTTATATTTGTGTTACAGGTGCACAACCTTTTATCCAAAGATCCAAATAACGAAAACCTCCGAATAGCGGACATTTTTTCGGTCCTTGAAGAAAGGTCCTTGAAAACGTTCACCGAGGGCGGCCCGTAGAGGTGACAGCGGAACCTCCGGTCGGTCCTCGAAGAAAGGGAAACTAAATCCCCATTCATAAAGGAGAAGGTGAGGGTATATTGCGCGGGAGGGTTAATAATTGACAATATGCTGCTACCTGCCCGCTGAGTTAAAAAGTTCCCACGGTAGACACGATACACAGTGTATCATGAGTCTTGCGTGGGAACTTTTTAACTCAGCGTGCAGGCAGCAGCAGATTGTCGCTCCCTTCAGTTTCACCCCACCTATACACCTCTGCTTCCCGGCCATGTGTGTGACCCCATCCCTCCCCTCTCCAGCTCCCCGCTCATTCACGTCGGCGATGGCAGCAGTTCAGTGCAGTCACCGGAGACGTTAGGACCAATTGGACCTCGACCACCAGGCCCACCGCAAGCACGGAGAACCCAGAGACCCACAGCCAACAGCAGGGCAGCCCAGCCCCGCTCCAACTACAGAGGAACCTGGGTTGCGGATGAGGGGGCGCAGCTCGGGGCGTCGTTGGGGCCCATCGGGGAGCGGGTTCCTGTTGGTCCTGACGTCTCCGGCCACCTGCTATCCTCCGGGAACTGTACCGCCCTTGCAGGAGAGTGGGGTTGTTTGCAGTTGCAGAGGGAGGGGGCAAGGGCGGTACAGTTCCCAGTCTCAGCTCCAGTCCAGGGGAGTGGCCGCAGACGTCAGGACCAACGGGACACCGACCCCCAGGCCCACTGCAAGAACGGAGATCCCAGAGACCCACAGCCAGCAGCAACGCCAGCCCCGCTCCAACTCCAGGGGAACACGTAGGGGCAGAAGCGGATGGTGTGCAAGGTACGTCTTTATTGTTCTTGGGGTGGCGCAGCTCGGGCTGTGGGCAAACTGCCACGTCGCCGTAGCGGCCCATCGGGGAAAGGATTCCTCTGGAGTTCGAGGGAGAGGGGGGGGTATTGTGCTGTTTGATCGCCCCCTGCTATCCCAGGGACAGGGAGACACAGCGGCGTTTTAGACTGGTGGGCAATCACTTCCAAAGTTCTGCCCACACAGTCAGTACACCTCTCCTACACTGCATTTCATACAAACATTTATTCTGCAAGAATAAACTACATTGAAGACTCAAACTCGCGGTCGAGTACCTGCCAGGATCGAGGCGCAAACTCGCGACCTAGCTCAAGAATCCCCGAGCTAGGCCGCCTAAGGGCATGTAGCCCCGCTAGGGTGACATGAGTGCGAGAGGTGATTCAATGCTGCGGGCACATTTACAAATTCAGGAATTCATTCAACACACTGCATTTCATACAGACATTTATTCTGCAAGAAAAAACGACATTGAAGACTCAAACTCGCGACCGAGTAACTGCCGGGATCAAGGCGCAAACCCGCGGCCTTGCGGATATGAGCCGAGCACTGTACCACTGAGCCAGCCATTAAATTCTACGCTAAAAAAATTCCATTCCGAAGACCGACACATTCTGAATTACGAAAAGTGTCTGGTCCCAAGGCTTTCGGATAAAAGGTTGTGCACCTGTAATACATTTTATGATTTCAATAACGAATCATGTACAATTATGTTAACACTATTCCTCCCACAGTCAAGGCAGACGTGTGCATGGACGTTTCCACGGCATGAAATCACAGAGCTTTGAAATCTTCACGTAGTCACTCACGTGACTCCGAAGTAAAATAGTAAGATAGTAAGATTAAACGAGAACTTACCAGTTTCAAGATTGATCTGTATTTTATGAGGTGTTACGATGAGGGATTACGTGCCCTCCGCTCCCACCCTGATCATATACTTAACTGGTACCTCTTCTCTAATCTTACTATGTTTAGTCATTACAGCTACCTGTGATCTCACTCCGCTGCTTTGAAGAATGGCATGCATGCGTCCTAGCGGGCTTCTTCACGTAATCCCTCATCGCACTCCTCATAAAATACAGATCAAACTTCAAACTGGTAACTTTTCGTTTAATCTTACTATTAAATTGCAAAGCCAGCGAAATGACCTAACCTTAATAAACTAACAAACTGTTGATGTTCCCTTTCCAATAACATAATAATAATAATAATAATAATAATAATAATAATAATAATAATAATAATAATAATAATAATAATAATAATAATAATAATAATAATAATAATAATAATAATAATAATTTTATTTATAGAGCACTTTAAAAACAAACATAGCTGCAACAATGTGCTGTACATCACTAATCATTGACAAAAAAGTTAATACACACCAAAAATAACAATCAAAAGAAATAGTAGGAAAAGACATGTAAAATAAAGAAACATCAAAAACACCACAAACAGAAGCAAAGCCTCAGGCATGGTCAAAAGCCAGGGAGTACAAATGTGTTTTAACACCGGATTTGAAGATCGACAGTGAGGGGGCCTGTCTGATGTGCAACGGCAGGGTGTTCCAGAGTGCCGGAGCAGCAACAGAGAAGGCTCTATCCCCTCTGAGCCTCCGACTAGACCTCGGTACCTCCAGGAGCAGCTGACCAGCTGACCTGAGAGACCGGGCAGGAGCGTATGGGTGGAGCAGCTCAGAGAGGTAAGGCGGGGCGAGCCCATTCAGAGATTTAAAAACAAATAACAGTATCTTAAAATGAACTCGAAAGTGCACCGGGAGCCAGTGTAGGGAGGCCAGAATTGGCGATATGTCCTCCCTCTTTCGAGTCCCTGTTAAAAGGCGAGCAGCAGCATTCTGAACCAACTGGAGACGAGCCAGTGAAGAACGAGCAACACCAAAATAGAGCGCGTAACAGTAATCCAGCCTAGATGTAATAAAGGCATGGATTACTGTCTCAAAATGCTGCCGCTCGAGAATGGGCTTCACCTTCGCCAGCTTCCTTAGGTGAAAGAAGCTGGACTTAACCACCGCGCATATTTGGCGATCTAATTTAAAGTCACTGTCCATCCTAAAACCCAGGTTTTAAGCGAAATAACAGTTTCATGAATGTCTCCTCGATAATATACACATTAGACAGATTCAGACTCTTGGCACTAACCTTTGTTCTATAAGATTATAATGTATGTCATAAATAATAAAAAAAACAAAATGCTTGTTCTGCAGAAATAGAGCCTTCTCATATAACCATACTAGGCTAAGTGGGGCCCGTTGGGTCCCATGTTCACACGGGAGGCCTGGTTCCCCGACGCAATATTCCACCTCTCCACCAATTCCACCTCTCCACCAATTAATTCAACCCAAACAACCATTTGCAGTGCATTTTTACTTCAACCCAAACAACAATTTGCAGTGCATTTTTACTTCAAACCAACCATATTTTCATTTTCAAACCACATTAAGGGCACTCACAGTTGAGTAGACATGTGTTCCGTGTTATTCAGAGCTCAGGGAGACGTGACCCTCTGGCTTCATCTTGCAGAGAATGAGGGAGGCACGCCATTTCCTGGTTTTATAGTCCCTCCCCCTCCCTCCAGCAGGGGCAGCGGAGAGAATGACAAATCATTTAAAAACATTAATATCTCTCTGATTTTTTATCGATGGGAAAAGTCCTCTGGTCCCAGAAGGCGGAGGGGGGCTCTGAGCGAAGGCTAAAAATGCGGCGTTCTCTCGGAAATCGCAGCACAGCGAGCCAAAAGCGGTCAAGATCAGACTTTTAGTAATATAGATATGGCTAACCCTTCCTCTATCAGAAGAACCTGTCAATCTTAAGAAGCAAGAGGCTGTACTATGATCTGTAGACACATATAAACATAGAAACATAGAAAATAGGTGCAGGAGTAGGCCATTCGGCCCTTCGAGCCTGCACCGCCATTCAATATGATCATGGCTGATCATCCAACTCAGTATCCTGTTCCTGCCTTCTCTCCATACCCTCTGATCCCTTTAGCCACAAGGGCCACATCTAACTCCCTCTTATATATAGCCAATGAACTGGCCTCAACTACCTTCTGCGGCAGAGAATTCCAGAGATTCACCACTCTCTGTGTGAAAAAGGTTTTCCTCATCTCGGTCCAAAAAGATTCCCCCCTTATCCTTAAACTGTGACCCCTTGTTCTGGACTTCCGCAACATTGGGAACAATCTTCCTGCATCAAGCCTGTCCAATCCCTTAAGAATTTTGTAAGTTTCTATAAGTTCCCCCCTCAATCTTCTAAATTCTAGCGAGTACAAACCGAGTCTATCCAGTCTTTCTTCACATGAAAGTCCTGACATCCCAGGAATCAGTCTGGTTAACCTTCTGTGTACTCCCTCTATGGCAAGAATGTCTTTCCTCATCTTAGGAGACCAAAACTGCACTAGGTGTGGTCTCACCAAGACCCTGTACAACTGCATTAGAACCTCCCTGCTCCTATACTCAAATCCTTTTGCTATGACTGCTAACATACCATTCGCCTTCTTCACTGCCTGCTGCACCATTTAATGACTGGTGTACCATGACACCCAGGTCTCGTTGCATCTCCCCCTTTCCTAATCGGCCACCATTCAGATAATAATCGACTTCCCTGTTTTTGCCACCAAAGTGGAAAACCTCACATTTATCCACATTATACTGCATCTGCCATGCATTTGCCCACACACCCAGCCTATCCCAGTCACCTTGCAGCCTCCTAGCATCCTCCTCACAGCTAACACTGCCCCCCCAGCTTTGTTTCATCCGCAAACTTGGAGATGTTGCATTGAATTCCCTCGTGCAAATCATTAATATATATCGTAAATAACTGGGGTCCCAGAACTGAGCCTTGCGGTACACCACTAGTCATTGCCTGCCCTTGTGAAAAGGACCCGTTTACTCCTACTCTTTGCTTCCTGTTTGCCAACCAGTTCTCTACCCACATCAATACTGAACCCCCGATACCGTGTGCTTTAAGTTTGTATACTAATCTATTTTGTGGGACCTTGTCGAAAGCCTTCTGAAAGTCGAGATATAACACATCTACTGGTTTTCCCTTATCCACTCTACTAGTTGCATCCTCGAAAAATTCTATAAGATTCGTCAGACATGATTTACCCTTCATAAATCCATGCTGACTTTGTCCAATGATTTCACCACTTTCCAAATGTGCTACTATCCCATCTTTAATAACTGATTCTAGCAGTTTCCCCACTACCGACGTTAGACTAACTGGTCTGTAATTCCCCGTTGTCTCTCTCCCTCCCTTTTTAAAAAGTGATGTTACATTAGCTACCCTCCAATCCTCAGGAACTACTCCAGAATCTAAAGAGTTTAGATAAGGTATTGCTGAATCGTTGGTTATTGGAGTATATATATGTAATTAGATCACTGCCCCTTTGTGTGGGGATGAGAACTCCGTATAGTCTGTAACCTGTATACTGTAAAGAGTTTTACCACTACCGCCTGGTGAAATAAAGATTGTACTGTATGATCACTGATTTTATTTGTGTTCTTGTCTGTTTAATAACATTGAACCATAACAGCAGGATATGGGGAGGGGAGAAATCGGTGCAAAACATCGGAGAGAGTGGGGGAAATAATGCGGGTGTGCGGTTTGGATTGTTACTTAAAATTGGAGAATTCACTGTTCATACCATTGGATAGCAGGCTAGCCAAGCGGAATTTGACGTGCTGTTCCTCCAGTAAGCATGTGTCCAAGGACAGAGAGGTTGCTCTGGGAATGGGAAGAGTTACAATGGTGGGGAATTGGCGAGACAAAGCATCGACTCGGCGACTGTTTTGTCGACCACTTACGCTTTTCCGGTTGCTAACCATTTTTACTCCTCATGCAGATTTCTCCCTTCTCCATTTCCACATACATTAATTCATCCCACTTCACAATTTGCAAATCTTCTTTCCTCTTATTTCACGCCTGTCTTTTCATCTCTGGTCTGTCTCCAGTTATCAGCCTATCAAAAACTACCCTCACCTGTATCCACCTTACCAGTCTTTGACCTGTCCCTCCTCTTGTCCACACTTCTCCCCACTCACGGCCACCACAATCAGCCTGAAGAAAGGTCCAAACTTGTAACATCACCTATCCATATTCTCCAGAGATGGTGGTTGACCCACTGAGTTCCTCCAGCACATTGTCTTATTCCCATATTCTGTTTTGATCATTCTAATTGGGGGAGTAGGAACAGTAAGGATGAGGGTTGCTGTTGTAGCGGGAGCCAAGGGGACTGATTCGGATGGTGTTTAGTTTCTTTATTTGTATACACAGATCTAACGCCTACATACTCTGAGCTCCTGACACAGTGGAGCGACTACCAATTGTTCCAGCTGACAAAATTCTATCGGGAGAGACTGAAACAGGCGATTGAAGAAAGGGTTGAAAGTATCGGCTTCATGATGAGATGGCAGGGATATTTCAGTGTACAAGAACACGGGGTAAGTGGAAGGAACACGGTGACTTCTGTTTCCTGTCACAGAACTGACGGCATTTGGGGGAAGAGCTAATAGTCATATCTAATAGGCAAATCCAAAATTGAGTCATTCATCTACAAAAACATGGTCTCGTAAAACAAATGAATGACTCCGTGCCAAGTCTGAATGACTTTGTAAATTATATGGAACACAATATGGAGTACAGGTTGTATTTTCAATAAAGTAATTAAGATGGGATCCTGCAGTAATAACATGTGCTTATTTCAAGGCCATAAAGAAGCTAAGATTGAAAAAATAGC
Source organism: Leucoraja ocellata (assembly GCA_036785375.1). Classification (NCBI taxonomy): domain Eukaryota; kingdom Metazoa; phylum Chordata; class Chondrichthyes; order Rajiformes; family Rajidae; genus Leucoraja; species Leucoraja ocellata. Next base: position 393,821 of record JAWMAR010000654.1, on the reverse strand, counting down.
TGACGCTCCATAGATAAGTAATAACTTGTTATTGAATGAGCTTTTTCCATGTTCTGGAAGTCTACAGATTCTTTCAATCATGCCATATTCAGACTTGGTAGGAGTGATTTACTGATAAGAAAAATGTATAATTGTGCTAACTTTCCTTTGTTCTGTGAGTGGAGCCCGAGAAGCACTGAGCAACGTTTGTGCTCATTGTAGATCTTTTCACTCCCGTCTGACGAATCATTTAAAGATTGCCATGGTTTACCTTTAACAATTTTGTTGCTATCTGCTGTTGAAGAAACAAACTTTGACACAGTCCGCTCACCTCGCACTGAATAGTGCAATGGAGGCACTGATCTCTGATCAGTGTGCGTTTTGTAGATCTGGTATCAGGAATAAAACTTGTGAACTGGGGATTTCTGAGAATGTTCCATTCTGATCCAGCTATTCTCCCTGCACATGCATCTTAGCACAATTGTCAGGGAGCAGTAAACTTGTAAACCCAGAATCAGAAAACGATAATACTTCTTAAATGTCATCAGTTTCATTGGTCGCATTTAGCTCAGTTCCTTAACCCACAAAGGGCATTATGCACAAGCACAAGGAACTGCAGATACTGGATTACAAAAAAACACACAATGTGCTGCATAAAATAACTCAGTATTTATAGATGCTGTCTGACCTGCTGGATTAATCTAAGATATTAAACTGTTCGCTTATCATTCAATTGACAAATAAAATAAACAAAAGTACATTTGCTAAAATTTACGGTATTAAAAAAATATTCAGCACGTCAGTTATAGAAACATAGAAACGTGGAAAATAGGTGCAAGAGGAGGCCATTCGGCCCTTCGACCCAGCACCACCATTCATTGTGATCATGGCTGATCATTTGCTATCAATTACCCGTGCCTGCCTTCTCTCCATATGCCTTGACTGCACTGGTCCCTAGAGCTCTATCTAACTCTCTCTTAAATTCATCCCGTGACTTGGCCTCGACTGCCCTCTGTGGCAGGGAATTCCATAAATTCACAACTCTGGGTGAAAAGGATTTTTCTCACCTCAGTCTTAAATGACCTCCCCTTAATTCTAATTCTGTGGCCCCTGGTTCTGGACTCGCCCAACATTGGGAACGTTTGTCCTGTATCGAGCTTGTCCAGTCCTTTTATAATTTTATATGTTTTATAAACTGCGTCCTCATCCTTCTAAACTCCAGTGAATACAAGCCTAGTCCTTTCAATCTTTCCTCATATGACAGTCCCGCCATCCCAGGGATCAATCTTGTGAACCTACGCTGCACTGCTTCAATCACAAGGATGTCCACCACATTAAGAGACCCAAAACTGTACACCATCCACCAGATGTGGTCTCACCAGAGCCCTATACGACTGCAGAAGTACCTCTTTACACCTATACTGAAATCCTCTTGTTATGAAGGCCAGCATTCCATTAGCTTTCTTCACTGCCTGCTGTACCTGCACGACAACTTTCAGTGGCGGGTGTACAAGGACACCCAGATCTCGCTGTACCTCCCCCTTACATAGAAACATAGAAATTAGGTGCAGGAGTAGGCCATTCGGCCCTTCGAGCCTGCACCGCCATTCAATATGATCATGGCTGATCATCCAACTCAGTATCCCGTACCTGCCCTCTCTCCATACCCTCTGATCTCTTTAGCCACAAGGGCCGCATCCAACTCCCTCTTAAATATAGCCAATGAACTGGCCTCAACTACCTTCTGTGACAGAGAGTTCCAGAGATTCACCACTCTCTGTGTGAAAAAGGTTTTTCTCATCTCGGTTTTAAAGGATTTCCCCCGTATCCTTAAGCTGTGACCCTTGTCCTGGACTTCCCCAACATCGGGAACAATCTTTCTGCATCTAGCCTGTCCAACCTCTTAAGAATTTTGTACGTTTCTATAAGATCCCCTCTCAATCTCCTAAATTCTAGAGAGTATAAACCAAGTCTATCCAGTCTTTCTTCATAAGACAGTCCTGACATCCCAGGAATCAGTCTGGTGAACCTCCTCTGCACTCCCTCTATGGCAATAATGTCCTTCCTCAGATTTGGAGACCAAAACTGTACGCAATACTCCAGGTGTGGTCTCACCAAGACCCTGTACAACTGCAGTAGAACCTCCCTGCTCCTATACTCAAATCCTTTTCCTATTAAAGCTAACATACCATTCGCTTTCTTCACTGCCTGCTGCACCTGCATGCCTACTTTCAATGACTGGTGTACCATGACACCCAGGTCTCGTTGCATCTCCCCCTTTCCTCGGCCACCATTTAGATAATAGTCTGCATTCCTGTTTTTGTCACCAAAATGGAGAACCTCACATTCATCCACATTATACTTCATCTGCCAAATATGTGCCCACTCACCCAGCCTACCCAAGTCACCTTGCAGTCTCCTAGCATCCTCCTCACAGCTAACACTGCCCCCCAGCTTGGTGTCATCCGCAAACTTGGAGATATTGCCTTCAATTCCCTCATCCAGATCATTAATATATATTGTCAATAGCTGGGGTCCCAGCACTGAGACTTGCGGTACCCCACTAGTCACTGCCCGCCATTGTGAAAAGGACCTGTTTACTCCTACTCTTTGCTTCCTGTTTGGCAGCCAGTTCTCTATTCACATCAATACTGAACCCCCAATGCCGTGTGATTTAAGTTTGTATGCTAATCTCTTATGTGGGACCTTGTCGAAAGCCTTCTGGAAGTCCAGATACACCGCATCCACTTGTTCTCCCCTATCCACGCTACTAGTTACATCCTCGAAAAATTCTATAAGATTCGTCAGACATGATTTACCTTTCGTAAATCCATGCTGACTTTGTCCAATGATTTCACCACTTTCCAAATGTGCTGCTATCCCATCTTTAATAACTGACTCTTGCAGTTTCCCCACTACCGACGTTAAACTGGTCTGTAATTCCCCGTTTTCTCTCTCCCTCCCTTCTTAAAAACCTAACCTAACCTAAACCCATTGAGATAATAATCTGCCCCCCTTTTTGCCGCCAATGTGGATAATCTCACATGTATCTATATTATACTGCATCTGCCATGCATCTGCCCACTCACTCAACCTGTCCAGGTCACCCTGCAACCCCTAACATCCTCTTCACAGTTCACACTGTCACCCAGCTTTGTTTCATCCGCAAACTTACTAGTGTTGCTCCTAATTCCCTCTTCCAAATCATTAATATATATGGTAAACAGTTGCGGCCCCAACACCGAGCCTTGCGGCACTCCACTCGCCACTGCCTGCCATTCTAAAAAGGAACCGTTCATTTCTACTCTTTGCTTCCGGTCTGCCAACCAATGCTCTAACCATGTCAACACCCTACCCCCAATACCATGTGCTCTAATTTACGCATCTGTGGGCATGCAGAGTTAATGTGCAGTGAAAGGAGGGGATGAGCTGCAGGAAATGTACAAGGGAGTGATGTCTTTGATTGGGTAAAACTAGGGTAGGTATAAAAATAAAAACGTTATCTGTTCAATGAGTGAATGCCGGCTCACACAGGGTAAGAATGTAGATGAAAGAACATAATAGCTTCAATATGCAGAACAAGAAGAAATTTAGGTTGGACTGGACACGTCCATGTGAGGCCAAAAGGAATTGGATTAATTTCACATCAATTTCAACACAGCCATCATTGGCCTGAATGGCCTGTTCCCGTGCTGTACTCTGCTATGTTCTCGGACTCTGCCAGGTGTGAAGTGAGTTTCACACTGTCAGGACTCTGGGAGTACACAGTTTGTCAGCACAGTGTCATGGGTGTATGAAGAGGCAGATCAATGCCTGTCACCATGCTCAAAACTTCCAGAATATCCCACAGCTAATCCCACTGAACAGCTATTCCCTCCCAATTAGCGTTGTCTCATTCACTTCCCCATATATTCATTGTTGTTTTTCACAGAGTGTCGCTGAGCTCGTGGTAAAGGGAAACCGCAGAGACAGTTCCATACTCTTCCTCAGTCTGATGATGGAGAAGGGTAACCGTGCCCGGCGGGTGATGTGGGAATCCTTTGTGAAAATGCAGAATGAGTTACCAAAGCTGAACAAAATACTGAAAGAAATCCAGGAGCTCGGTACGGTAAATCAACACACTGAACTGAATATCACATTGAAACACTGGAGTTAACAATGTTATTCAAGTCTGGTTTAATGAATGCTCGTTGATTTGAACAGGTCCTGATCCACAAGAATACATGAACATCATCAGAGGTTTAACTGAATTACCCTCACATATGGAAGGTGAGTGTTGAAATGTACAGTTCACACCAGCGACTTGTTAGAATTGATGTCATACTGAAACTGTTCAGAGCTTTGCAGAATGGGAAATCAGACGCTTAAAGGCTAAGCAATTGTTAGACTGGCACGGGGATTCACTATGGATTGCTTCTTTGTCTGTAGATTCAGGTTTAGCTTAGTTTAGTGTATTGTCACATGTACTGAGGTACGGTGAACAGCTTCTGTTGCGTGTTATCCAGTCAGCAGAAAGACAACACATGATTATAATCGAGCCAGTAGATAAACTATGAGGGAATAACGTTTAGTGCAAGGCAAAACGAGGAAAGTCCGATCAAGGATAGTCCGAGTGTAGCCAAAGAGGTAGCTAACCAAAGAGTCAGCGAGTTGGTTTAATTGAAGGATATTGAACTCATTCTTGTATTTTTTAATGTTGAGTTTTGAGTTGAGTTATCTAACATTGTGTCCATTATCTGCCTGTTCCCGTGCAAGATGTTCAACAGAAACACATGGAGACTCTGCGAGCACAGACAGAAACACTGAGCGTGAACACGATCCTGATGAATGAGAAGGTTAAGGATTTCCCGCTGCTTGATCGATACGCTGAGCTCACAATCATCTCCACTGTTCGAGATCGGACACTGGTGGAACATGAGCTGCTGGCAAGAGGCCGGGACCATGAAGAGTGGAGAGAGGAATGTCTCCGGGGAAAACTGGAAAAAATCAGGACAGATCAATTGTTCCACAGTAGCTTTTCCCGGAGTAAATCCCGATCTGGGAGTTCAGCAACAGTAGCCGGAGTCGCGGGGATCGGAAAAACAACAATGGTGCAAAAGATTGTTCATGATTGGGCCACAGGGACAATATACCAACAATTCCAGTTTGTCTTCAGTTTCAAATTCCGGGATTTGAACACTATTAACTGCAGAGTAAACCTGAGGGAACTGATTCTGGATCAGTATCCACACTTTGGGGATATGATAGGAGAGGTCTGGAAGAACCCAGAGGGATTGCTGTTTATATTCGACGGTCTGGATGAATTCAAGGGTAGAATCGATTTTGCTGACAGTCGGAGAGACACAGAACCTAAGCACCAGTGTCCAGATCCCGAGTGGTGGTGTGAAGTGTCTGACATTGTGTACAGTTTAATCCAGCACAAGCTGCTCCCAGGGTGTTCAGTGCTAGTGACCACCCGCCCCACTGCGTTACATTTACTGGAAAACGCAGAGATCAGTGTCACGGCTGAAATCCTGGGATTTGTTGGTGAGGAACGGAAGGAATATTTCACCAGGTATTTTGAAGATCAGACGGTGGCAGCAGCTGTTTTCAAACATGTGAAGGAGAACGAGATCCTGTACACCATGAGCTACAACCCCGCCTACTGCTGGATCCTTGTCCTAGCACTGGGCCCCTTCTTCACACAAACACACCGGGACCCGCAGCGAGTTCCCAAGACCATCACACAACTATATTGCTACTTTATTTACAACATCCTGAAAAACCACGGCCGTGAGATTGAGAACCCCTGTGAGGTGTTACTGAGGGTTGGTCAGATGGCCTTCACTGGAGTGGCTGAGAAGAAGATTGTGTTCACAGATGGAGATTTGATCAAATACAATCTGCAGCCTTCCCAGTTCCTGTCCGGGTTCCTGATGGAACTTTTGGAGAGAGAGGATTCAGCCCGTAGCGTGGTGTACACCTTCCCGCACCTCACCATCCAAGAGTTTGTGGCTGCACTGGCACAATTCCTGACTGTAGATCGCGGGGATATCACGACACTCCTCATTGAAGCCCATGGCATGACAGACGGGCGATTTGAAGTATTTCTCCGTTTTGTCGCTGGTCTCTCCTCCCCACGGGCAGCTTGGATCCTGGAGGAGTTTCTGGGTAAATTCCCTCATCAAACAATCTGCCGAGTGATTGACTGGGTGAAGGAGGAGGTTAAACGCCGGGCTGGAAACACAGAGAGTGAAGCTGGTAAACGGAGGCTCCTGAACACGATGCACTACCTGTTTGAGTCTCAGAATCCTGCACTGGCGCAGGAGACACTGGGATCTGTGGAAACACTTTCATTCAGTGGACTGGGACTGACCCCGATTGACTGTGCGGTCCTGTCTCATGTCATCAGGCTCTGTGATACAATCAAACACCTCGATCTGGAGAGATGCCGCATTCAGTGTGAAGGTCTCCAGCGGCTGGGGCCGGCTCTGCACAAGTGTCAGGACTTGAGGTAACTGTCCATTTGATGCTAACGCTGAACTGTAAAATTGTTCCACTATGTTGTTACTATGTACAGCATCCCTTCTGTAGGGCCGAGCGGCCGTCACTGTGCACGGGGGTCACCCCTCCTATTTTATCCTACTCTGCCCCCCCCCCCCATGTCACCAGTGGTTGACTCCGCCCCCATCCCCCAGGTCACCAGCGGTTGATTCCGCCCCCCCCCCCCCCCCCCACCCCCCGCCCCCAGGTCACCAGTGGTTGATTCCGCCCCCCCCCCCTTCCCGGGTCACCAGTTGTTGACTCCGTCCCCCAGATCACCAGTGGTTGACTCCGCCCCCCCCCTCCCCGGGTCACCAGTTGTTGACTCCGTCCCCTAGGTCACCAGTGGTTGACTCCGCCCCGCCCCCTCACCCAGGTCACCAGTGGTTGATTCCGTCCCCCCCTCCCCCGGGTCACCAGTGGTTGACTCCGTCCCCCGGGTCACCAGTGGTTGACTTCGTCCCCCGGGTCACCAGTGGTTGACTCCGTCCCCCCTCCCCCGGGTCACGCGTGTTGCAGCCGTTCTCTGCACGGGGGAAGGGGTCGAGTACTGTTGACCTGTGGGAGGGGGGCCCGGAGTCAACCACTGGTTACCTGGGCGAAGGGGGGGAAGGGGTCGACCACTGGTGACCTGTGGGAGGGGGGGAAGGGGTCGACCACTGGTGACCTGGGGGAGAGGGGGCCGGAGTCAACCACTGGTGACCTGGGGGAGGGGGGGGGGGGAAGGGGTCGACTACTGTTGACCTGGGCGAAGGGGGGGGGGGGGGGGAAGGGGTCGACCACTGGTGACCTGGGGAGGGGGGCCGGAGTCGACCACTGGTGACCTGGGGGAGGGGGGGCCGGAGTCAACCACTGGTGACCACATTTCCTGGTCGTCGGTCGGGGAATGAGAATAAATGGTGAAAGTCTCCAAACACCGCAACCACAGAGATTTATTCAATAATGTGCTGAGATGCTTCCACAAATATCCGTTTGGGAGAAGTTATTTATCTCAGCCCCGGGTTTGTACCAGTTTGTTTCTTACTCTGTCTGTTTGTGTTTAGACTGGGACACAACAACGACCTGGGAGATTCCGGAGTGAAACTGGTGTCTGCGGCTCTGAGGAACACGGACTGTAAAATACAGAGACTGAGGTAAGTCCCAGACCGTGAGAGATTGTGTTTACACTCACTGGGTGTCTGACACTGAACATTAATATGATCAGTAATTGTGTCACTGATAAACACTGGGGATTTGCACCGTCTCCTGTCTCTCTGTGTGTCCCTCACCCTCACTCTCTCTCATCTCCGGGCTGCAACGTGTCGGTCTCACAGATTCTGGAGCCGTGAATCTCGTCTCCGCTCTCAGTACAAACCATACGGTGACGGGGCTGTACCTGAGTGGGAATAAACTGGGAGATTCCGGAGTGAAACTGGTGTCTTCGGCTCTGAGGAACCCGCACTGTAAAATACGGAGACTGGAGTAAGTCCCAGACTGTGAGAGATTGTGCTTACACTCACTGGGTGTCTGACTCAATCTGAGTTAGATAGAGCTCTAGGAGCTGGTGGAATCAAGGGATACAGCGAGGAGGCTGGCACGGGTTGTTGATTGGGGACGTTCAGCCATGATCACATTGAATGGCGGTGCTGGCTCGAAGGGCCGAATGGCCTCCTCCTGCACCTATTTTCTATGTATCTATGACACAGAACATTAATATGATCAGTAATTGTGTCACTGATAAACACTGGGGATTTGCACCGTCTCCTGTCTCTCTGTGTCCCTCACCCTCACTCTCTCTCATCTCCAGGCTGCAACGTGTCGGTCTCACAGATTCTGGAGCCCAGGATCTCGTCTCTGCTCTCAGTACAAACCCCTCACTGACAGGGCTGCACATGACAGACAATTCGCTCACAGACCGATCTGTCTCCGCTCTCCGTCGCCTCATACTGACCCTCCCGAGTCTGGAGCAGATCTGGTGAGTGTTTGTGTTAATGTTTAATGTGATGAAATATCAGGGGATCCATCCATCCATCCGCGGGCTTATTTCTCCTGTGATTTTGTTCTGTAAGTGTTGTTGAAATATTAACCCCAATCCCTGTTATTGACACTGTTGTTTCATCTGTTTATTTCCTCTTTATTCTTCCACATGTTTTAGGCTGCTGGGGAATAAGTTCAGTGCAGACGGACAGAACCAGCTGAAGAATCTGCAGGGAACCAGGCGCGGACTGAGTGTGTTCGTGTGAACATCTCTGGGTGTAAACGTCACCGCCCTGGGGACTGGAACATTGTTGGCCAATTCCCTGCCCCTCCCCTTTAAACGGCCGCCCATCCTCCCCTTTAAACCCCGACGTTTCTCGGACCGGCCGGGCTGTGACGTCAGAGGTGGCGCTGCCCGCTGTCACGTGCACCGGGTACGTGTCGCTGCTGATGCTACCAGGACGGTGCTGCCCCCAGTGGGGAACGGGGGAATTACATCTGGACTTACAGGATCCCAGATGTGCCTTTATCATCAGTAGCCCCCGCTCCTGCTGTGGATTAATGGTGACAACAGCAACAGCAACAGCACGCTGCTTGATGCTGCCTACCTACCGGCGCACACTTTGCCGTGCCTGCCTGCCTGCCAGCTACATTGTACTGCTCCTTGCTGCTGTTCATGTTGTCACTTGCGGGCAGAGCACCAAGGCAAATTCCTTGTATGTGAATACACTTATTCATTCATTGTTCAAACTGTTCATTCACACAGCAATGTCTGCTACTGCTTTACCGTCTGTAAATGCAACATAAATGGTTTATTATAGTTTAATATTTGTAAAGTTTCTTCATGTCCACGTTGCTAATATTTGCTGAAATCAACAAACATTTGCCAATTCCAGATTTCCTGTCGGATTGTTGATGATTTGGGCAGAAATAGGTGACCTTCGCACCTGTATCCACTCTTTATTCATTCCATTCTCCCCCTCCGCTCCCAGACCTTTCTCCACCCCTTTCTCTATCAGTTTACCCTCCCGTATTCTTCCCTTCTTCTTCCTTATCCTGATCAACCATCAGTCGCCTCCACCCTGCCCCCGCTCCTGCACCCTGCCTCGTATCCCCACCCCCCGTCTGCTCCCCATCCCACTCCCTCTCCTGCTCAACCCTGCCCCCGCTCCTGCACCCTGCCTCGTATCCCACCCCACCTGCTCCCCATCCCACTCCCTCTCCTGCTCAACCCTGCCCCCGTTCCTGCACTCTGCCTCGTATCCCCACCCCCACCTGCTCCCCATCCCACTCCCTCTCCTGCTCCCATCCTGCCCCCGGTCCTGCACCCTGCCTCGTATCGCCCCCCACCTGCTCCCCATCCCACTTCCTCTCCTGCTCCCACCCTGCCACCGCTCCCGCATCCACCCCTCTTATTCCTCCGTACTCCCCCCCCTCCTTCTTGCCCCTCCTGCTCCCGTCACCTCCTCCTGCTTTCCCCTTCCTGGTCCGCCCCCCAACTCCTGATCCACCTCCTCATCACCGCAGCCCCCCTAGGTCTCACCCCTCCTGCTCTGCCTACGTGCTACCCCCTCATGTTACCCCTCCTCGCCTGCATTCTGTCTTCCTCTCCTTCCCCCACTCCTCCCCCTCCACCGCCTCCTCCTTCCCACACTCCTTTTCGCTCCACACCCTCCCCCTCACACTCTCTCCCTCTCTCCTTTAATGGTTCTCACCTATAATTAGCAGATTGTGCCCACACTTAGAGCTTGGGAAGATGAGCTGATCCTAAACAAAATGTAAAGACAGATGGGAGAAAACCTATTTATACACAATTGTTCGATCAACATTAGACATTCGTTAATTCAGTTTAAAATACTGCACAAACTATTATTCAAAGTCTAAACTGAATAAGATCTTTCCAAATGCATCTCCAATTTGCTGTAAATGTCTTCTTCAGGAAGCAACTATAACCCATTCCTTTGTCTCTTGTATAAAGTTACATAACTTCTGGAGAGGAATTTATGAAAACATTTCAAAAACACTGAAGATAAAATTGGACCCCCACACGGAACTGATCAATCTAGGTACTTCAGAAGCCTGTTCTGAGCTATCACTATTTCAAAGACGTTTCCTTCATTACGGCCTGAGAACGAAGAAAAAACGAATACTTACATTTTGTAAACATGCATCAGTCCCTACTATTAAGATGTGGATTACAAACATGTCCGAGACGCTACATCTTGTAAATATTAGACATGGCTTGGCAGATAAACCAGAGCATGTTTCGAAGACATGGACACCATTCATTGACTTATTACAAGGATAGCATGGCACAACACAACTTTGGATTTAAATCTAATTACGGGTTGGGTGAGGTGGGTGGGGAGGGATGTGAGGCAGGTATACCACCACTTTTTTCTTTTTCTTTTTGTCCTTTTATTTTTTTTCTATTCTTTCTTTCGTTTATTCACACTTTGGCTACACTACTTTGGTAGTCTAGGGGTTTTATCTTTGCACATGTCACTATTTCTCTTTCTTGCTTTTTCTCCTTTCTTTTCTTCCAACTAAAGCTAAAAACTTAAAATTGAAGCTGTACAATAACTATAATTTTATATGCCGTTGGTTCTATTTTTGTACATTTGCTTATAATAAATAAAAAATGAAATAAAATTTAAAAAGAAAGCAGGGCTGCCAACTCTCACTCATTGAGCGTGAGAATCACGCCCTCAAGCAAACTCACGCCCTCACTCACGCTGATCAGAAATTTCGCACGCTCTGTGATGAGAAATTCTGTGATCAACGAAAATTTCAAAACTCGGGTAAACTGCATGGCCCGCGGGTGTTGGAAAGCCGGGGCTGAGGGAGGGATGGGAGCAAAACCAGCGGCGGGAACAGATGCGGGGAGCCGGGACTGGCGAGTGTTTGCCGGGCTGCGAGTGTTTGCGGGGCTGGTGAGCGTTTGCGGGGCTGGCGAGTCGCTCGCTGCAGCTCCGGACATGGAGCAGGCAAGTCCCGGGCCGTCGGAGGCGTCGGATGCGTTGCGCCGCTGCCGCAAGTGTCTCTGTGCCGAAGGAACAGACTCTCAAAGGGAGGCGGAGAGAGAGAGAAGGGAAGGAGACGGGAGAGAGAGGGGGTGTGACAGAGGGGTGTGAATAGAGAGAGAGAGAAGGAGAGGGTGGAGATTTAGGTGGGAGGGAGAGGGGAAGAGGTGGAGGGGAAAAGAGAGAGGGGGCGAGAGAAGTGAGGGAAGGGGAGAGAGTGAGAGGGGAGACGGGAGAAAGGGGTGAGAGGAGAGACAGTGGGGAAAGAGGGGGAGGGGAGAGATAGTGGGGGAGTGAGGGATGAGAGGTGGGAGTGGGAGAGAAAGCGAGGTGGAGAGAGGAAAGAGAGAGGGGAGAGGGTTACGCCTTCTCCCTGGCAACAGGTGACGTCACGACGGTGCGTGGCAGCCAATCGGATCAGATCTTCCGCTTCCCCTTCGGCAACAGCTGATTGGACACTGAGTGAGGGTGGCGGCCAATCGGCGCCTGCGCAACCCTCCCTTGGCGACAGGTGACGTCAGCGGCGGTGAAGCCAACCAATCAGTTCGCAGGACGGGACCAGCGCTGGCCAATGGGAGGACGGGGCGCGGGGGAAAAGAGTTGCCCATTGTGAGGCTACAGGACTTGGCGGCCAATCAGTAGTCACCTTCCACCCATAGCAACAGATGACGCTATATGGGGGGGGGGGGGGGCGGCGGCCAATCAGTAGCTCCCTTCCTCCCATGGCAACAGATGACACTGGAATGGGGCGGCGCGGCGGCCAATCAATAGCCCCCGTCCTCCCATAGCAACAGATGACGCTACTCCTGCCCCTATTGTCGATGTAAACTATTCTAAACCTCCTCTAGACCCTCTCTCTCCAGAGCCAGCTCATCCTTCCTCACATATATGTTGATATGCGATTGGATCCTGAACTTTCTGACGGAGCGACCGCAGGCAGTGAGACTGGGCCCGCACCTGTCCTCCACTATCACCCTGAGATCCGGCACACCACAGGGCTGTGTACTAAGCCCCATGTTCTACTCCCTCTTCACTCACGACTGTGTTCCTGCCTTCGACACCAACACCATCGTGAAATTTGCAGACGACACAACAGTGATTGGGCTGATCACCAATGGTGATGAAATAAAATACAGGGCCGAGGTGAAGAACCTGGCGGACTGGTGCGCACGTAGCAACTTGTCACTAAACACCTCCAAGACCAAGGAGCTGATTATTGACTTCAGGAGGTCCCATAATGGAGAATACGCCCCAATCCCCATTTACGGGGACAGTGTGGAGAGAGTGTCCAGCTTTAAGTTTCTGGGCACTCACATTTCAGAGGACCTCACATGGTCCACCAACACCGCTCCGCTGGTCAAGAAGGCACAGCAACGACTGTTCTTCCTGAGAACATTAAACAAGACTGGTCTGCCCCAACAGCTGCTGACAACCTTCTACCGCTGCACCACAGAGAGCAAATTAACGTATGACATCTCTGTGTGGTATCTCAGCTGCACGGAGGCGGAGAGGAGAGCTCTTCAGCGCGTCGTCCACAGAGCGCAGAGGATTATTGGGACACAGCTACCAGCCTCGGAGGGCATCTACCGCACATGGTGCCTCAGGAAGGCCGTCAGCATCCATAGACTCATCACACCCCTGTAACGGACTGTTCAAACTACTTCCCTCCGCAGACGTTACAAGGCCTTCTAAGCACGAACATCCAGACTCAGAAACAGCTTTATTCCAAGAGCTATAACAGCTCTGAAACGGCCCTGCTGAGTGGCCCCCTGCACTGTCTCCCTCGGATGGTCACGACACACAGCTTATTTATTTATTTTACTTTTATTTTTCATCGGTTGGAGCTTAAGCTGCATACTAAATCGCGTTGCAAGCCCAGTTGTTCTGTGGTCAACACTCCCACCCAGTGGTGTCCCCCCGCAATTACAAGCCCAGTTATTCTGTGGTCACTTTGACATTTGTTCGACATCTGTGTGTTCACAGAAATCAGGATATTTTCTGAATCTGCGATGACGAACGTTCATGAATTGTCGACCCAGAGGTGACTATATAAGTTCGTTCAGTTCTCAGAGCGGATTCTTTCTCTCCCTCTCTCCCCATCTCCCCCATTCTCTCAGTAACTCTCTCTCTCCCTTTCTCTCAGTCTCTATATCCTTCCCTCTCTCCCCTCTCCCTGCCTTCATCCAACCACTCTCTCTATCTGACTCTCTGGTAAACTGGGCTTGTAATTGCGGGGGGACACCACTGGGTGGGAGTGTTGACCAAAGAATAACTGGGCTTGTAATTGCGGGCACACACCACTGGGTGGGAGTGTTGACCACAGAATATCTGGGCTTGTAATTGCGGGGACACACCACTGGGTGGGAGTGTTGACCACAGAATAACTGGGCTTGTAATTGCGGGGGGCACCACTGGGTGGGAGTGTTGACCACAGAATAACTGGGCTTGTGATTGCGGGGGGACACCACTGGGTTGGAGTGTTGACCACTGAATATCTGGGCTTGTAATTGCGGGGACACACCACTGGGTGGGAGTGTTGACCACAGAATAACTGGGCTTGTAATTGCGGGGGGCACCACTGGGTGGGAGTGTTGACCACAGAATAACTGGGGCTTGTAATTGCGGGGGGACACCACTGGGTGGGAGTGTTGATCATAGAATCTGAAGAATGGTCTCGACCCGAAACGTTGCCTATTTCCTTCGCTGAGTTTCTCCAGCATTTATGTGCCTCTCTGTCTCTGTCTCTCCCTCTCTTCTTCTGCCTTTTGATCGTTTGATATTAACCCATCCCTTGAGAAGGTTAGAGAGAGAGAGAGAAGGGGGGAGAGAGAGAAGGGGAGAGAGAGAGAGAAGGGGAGAGAGAGAGAGAATGGGGAGAGAGAGAAAGGGGAGAGAGAGAAGGGGGAGAGAGAGCGAAGGGGAGAGAGGAGAAGGGGGAGAGAGAGGAGAAGGGGAGAGAGGGGGGAGAGAGAGAAGGGGAGAGAGCGAGAAGGGGTGAGAGAGAGAGAAGGGGAGAGAGAGAGAATGGGGAGAAGAAGTGGAGAGAGAGAGAGTGAGGAGAGAGAGAACGGAGAGAGAAAGGGAGAGAGAGAGAGAATGGGGAGAGAGAGGGGAGAGAGAGAGAAGGGGAGAGAGAGGGAGAGAGAGAGAGACGGGGAGAGAGAGAGAAGGGGAGAGAGAGAGAGAATGGGGAGAGAGAGAAGGGGAGAGAGAGAAAAGTGGAGAGAGAGGGGGAGAGAGAGAAGGGGGAGAGAGAGAGAAGGAGGGAGAGAGAGAAGGGGAGAGAGAGAAGGGGGGAGAGAGAGAAGGGAAGATTGTAATTGTAAATTGTAATTGTAAATCTTTATTGTCATTTCCTGAGTATTCGCATACCCAGAGGAAACAAAAAAACGTTGCTCAACCAGTGTCCATTCAGTTTGCATTAAAAATAAATATGAATTAAAATTAAAAAATACATGTCATGAACAAATTTAACACTCTACTAAACAATTCAACAGCCGTTCCGACCGGCAGCGGCACAACAGTGGCTCTGCTGCAGTGTGGGGGTTTGTTGCGCGATACTTGGCAGGGGGCAAAGTCCATTTAACAGACTTATAGCCTGTGGGAAGAAGCTGAGGAGCATCCTGCTGGTTTTGCAGCTAATGCTCCTGTACCTCTTCCCAGATGGGAGGATGGGAGAAAATGTCATGCGATGGGTGCTAAGGGTCTTTGATGATGGAGATGGCTCTGTTGATACATCTCTTCTTGTATATGTCCAGCCGGAAGGGGAGTGGAGCACCAATAATCCTGCTTGCGGTCTTCACTATCCTGTCCAGTTGGTGCCGTTCGTACGCTTGCAGCTCCCGTACCAGGAAGTGATGCCGTATGTCAGTGTGCTCTCGACAGTCCCCTATAAAAAGTCCGTAGGTGTGTGGTGGGAGGCCTGCTTTACATAGTCTTCGGAGAGGGTGAAGTCGCTGCTGGGCTTCTTGACCAGAGCTGTGTGTTGGCCGTGGACGTCAGGTCATCAGACAGATGTAGTCTAAGAACTTTATGCTGCTGACCCTTTCCACATCAGCTCCATCGATGTGCAGAGGTGTATGGTGTTGTTTCCCCCGCCCTCCTGAAGTCAACCACCATCTCCTTAGTTTTTCCCACGTTAAGAATGAGGTTGTGGGATTTGCACCTACCTGTGAGCAGCTCCACCTCCATCCTGTACGCCGATTCATCATTGTCACTGATGAGACCCACTACTGTTGTGTCATCAGCGAACTTGTTGATGAAGTGGTTATTGAGTCTGGCAGTACAGTCGTGTGTCAGCAGACTAAACCAGAAGGGGGGCTTAGGACACAGCCTTGGGGTGAGCCAGTGCTCACGGCTATGGTTTTTGATGGAGAGAAGGGGAGAGGGGGAGAGAGAGGGGGAGAGAGAGAAGGGGAGAGAGAGAGAAGGGGAGAGAGAGAGAAGAGGAGAGAGAGAAGTGGAGAGGGAGAAAAGGGGAGAGAGAGAAGGGGGAGAGAGAGAAGGGGGGAGAGAGAGAAGGGGAGAGAGAAGGGGTGAGAGAGAAGGGAAGAGGGAGAGAGGGGAGAGAGAGAGGGAGAGAGAGAAGTGGAGAGAGAGAGAAGGAGAGAGACAGAAGGGGAGAGAGAAGGGGGAGAGAGAAGGGGTGAGAGAGAAGGGAAGAGGGAGAGAAGGGAGAGAGAGGGGGAGAGAGAGAAGGAGGGGAGAGAGAGAAGGGGGAGAGAGAGAAGGGGGAGAGAGAAGTGGAGAGGGAGAAAAGGGAGAGAGAGAAGGGGGAGAGAGAGAAGGGGAGAGAGAACGGGTGAGAGAGAAGGGGAGAGAGAGGGTGAGAGAGAGAGCGAGTGTGTGTGTGAACTCCCTCTCTCTCTCTCTCCTTCTCTCTCTCTTTCATCCTCTCTCTCACCTCCCTTTCTCTCTCTCACCCTCTCTCTCCTCTCTCTGTATCTCTCTCTCTCTCTCTATCCTCTCTCCGTCTCTCTATCTCTCTCTCTCTTTCTCTCTCTCTCTCTCTCTCTCTCTCTCTCTCTCCCTATCTTTCTCCCTCTCCCTCTCACCCTCTCTCTATCTGTCCAGTCTCTCGCTCCCAGTCTCGCTCTCTCTCCTTTCTCCCATTTTCCCTGTAGGCGGCGCGACGCTCGTCAGCAGCGGCCTCTGCAGCCCGTCTGCGTTTTTATTATTTTTTTCTATGTTTTATGTAGTTTTTGTTATTTTATGTTGGGGTGTGTGTGTGCGGGGGGGTGGGGGTGGGGGTGGGAGCGAGGGGGTAACTTTTAAATCTCTCCCTGCACGGGAGACCCGACTTTTTCTTGTCGGGTCTCCGTTGTCGTTGGGGCTGCAACGAGGAGCGGCCTCCAACAGGAGAAGACCGGGGGCTCTGGTGCCGAACGACTCACCTCACCGTCGCGGAGCTGGCCGAGTCCAGAGCGGGTGGAGCGGTGGTGGAGCCGCTGCTGCGGCCCGACCTCCGGAGATTCGGAGGCTGCAACTGCGGGTCTGGCGGACGGCGGCACCGGGAACCCGCGGGTCCCTGGAGGGAGACCGCTTTTCAGGGCTCCTGCAACGGCGACTTCTCCCGCCCGAGTCGCGGGGTCGAAGAGCTCCTGGAGCGGGGTCTACATCACCGCCCCGCGCGGCTTGGACTGGCCGCGGGACTCTGCGAGCGCACGCCGGGGGCTCTAACACCAAGACCCGGTGTGCGACCTCGCACCACCCGGCGTGGCTTTAATGGCCGCGGAACAATCGCTATCGCCAGCCGGGGCTTTGACTTTGACTCTGACATGGGGGGGGGGGGGGGGTGGGGGGAGAGTGCAGTGGAGAGATAAGTTTTTTTGGCCTTCCATCATAGCAATGTGATGGATGTTTATGTAAATTATGTTGTGTCTCGGGTCTATTTGTTTGTAATGTATGGCTGCAGAAACGGCATTTCGTTTGGACCTCAAGGGGTCCACATGACAAATAAATTGACTTGAATTGAATTGAATATAACCTTATTACGGACTCGAGGTCCAGACAGGGCAAATAGACATAGACATAGAAGATAGGTGCAGGAGTAGGCCATTCGGCCCTCCGAGCCTGCAACGCCATTTTTTTTTGTTTTGTTTATTTTATTAGAAGTTAATACAGTACAAAACAGTACAGTGGAACCTAATTTTACTGCCAACTATGTAACACCGTAATCCATTCTATGTACCACCCCTAGTTTTATGTTATGAGAAGGCTTAGGCAGATGTTTAAACATTATATTAAATATTAAAGATGTTTTTTAAAAAATATTAAAATTACAGTTACAGTACACATTCCAGTTCCAAATTTCAGTAGGTGGATAGAATAGATGGAAGTCGGGTGTTGGGCGGTGAAGTCAGTGCATGTGTGACTTAAGAGTAGTTATGACTTTCGGAAAACAACTATTCCTGAGTCTATTTGTCCTAGATTTAGAAACATAGACAATAGGTGCAGGAGTAGAGGCCATTCGGCCCTTCGAGCCTGCACCATTCGCCATTCAATATGATCATGGCTGATCATTCAACTCAGTATCCTGTACCTGCCTTCTCTCCATACCCCCTGATCCCTTTAGCCACAAGGGCCACATCTAACTTCCTCTTAAATATAGCCAATGAACTGGCCTCGACTACCCTCTGCACAGATTCCACAGATTCCACAGATTCACCACTCTCTGTGTGAAAAAAGTTCTCCTCATCTCGGTTTTAAAGGATTTCCCCCTTATCCTTAAGCTGTGACACCTTGTCCTGGACTTCCCCAACATCGGGAGCAATCTTCCTGCATCTATCCTGTCCAACCCCTTAAGAATTTTGTACGTTTCTATAAGATCCCCCGTCAATCTCCTTAATTCTAGAGAGTATAAACCAAGTCTAGCCAGTCTTTCTTCATAAGACAGCCCTGACATCCCAGGAATAAGTCTGGTGCAAAGATCTTATAGCAAAGCAAGATAGGCTACTCCTGCTAAATGCAATGGACCGACGTGTAGTACGCTATGGAGGGGATCATGGGCATTTTCCCCCGGGACATGTTTGTTGGGGTGGGACTAGAGTAGATGGGCATGTTGGTCGGGGTGGTACTAGTGTAGATGGGCATGTTGGTTGGGGTGAGACTAGTGTAGATGAGGTGTTGGTCGGGGTGGGATTAGTGTAGATGAGGCATGTTGGTCGGGGTGGGACTAGTGTAGATGGGGCATGTTGTGCGGGTGAGAGTAGTTTAGAGGTGGCATGATGGTCAGGGTGGGACAAGTGTTGATGGGGCATGTTGGTCGGGGTTAGCCTATTGTAGATGGGGCATGTTGGTCGGGGAGGTACTTGTGTAGATGGGGCATGTTGGTCGGGGTGGGACTAGTGTAGATGCAGCATGTTGGTCATGGTGGGACTAATATAGATGGGGCTGTTGGTCGGGGTGGGACTAGTGTAGATGGGGCATGTTGGTCGGGGTGGGACTATTGTAGATGGGGCACGTTGGTCAGGTTGGGACTAGTGTATATTGTCGGGGTGGGACTAGTGTAGATGAGGCATGTTGGTCAGGGTGGGATTAGAGTAGATGGGGCTTGTTGGTTGGGGTGGGACTAGTGTAGATGGGCATGTTGGTCGGGGTGAGACTAGCGTAGATGGGGTGTTGGTCGGGGCGGGACTAGTGTAGATGGGACATGTTTGTTGGGGTGGGACTAAAGTAGATGGGCATGTTGGTCGGGGTGGTACTAGGGTAGATGGGCATGTTGGTTGGGGTGAGACTAGTGTAGATGAGGTGTTGGTCGGGGTGGGATTAGTGTAGATGAGGCATGTTGGTCGGGGTGGGACTAGTGTAGATGGTATGTTGGTCAGGGTGGGATTAGTTTAGATGTGGCATGATGGTCGGGTGAGACTAGTTTAGATGTGGCATGTTGGTCGGGGTTAGCCTAGTGTAGATGGGGCATGTTGGTCTGTGTGGGACTGATGTATATGGGGCATGTTGGTCGGGGTGGGACTAGTGTAGATGGTCATGTTGTTCGGGGTGGCACTAGTGTAGATGGGGCATGTTGGTCGGGGTGGGACTAGTGTAGATGGGGCATGTTGGTCGAACTGGGACTAATGTAGATGGGGCACGTTGGTCGGGGTGGGACTGGTGTAGAGGGGGCATGTTGGTTGGGGTGGGACTAGTGTAGATGGGCATGTTGGTCGGGGTGGTACCAGTGTAGATGGGCATGTTGGTTGGTGTGAGACTAGTGTAGATGAGGTGTTGGTTGGGGTGGGATTAGTGTAGATGAGGCATGTTGGTCGGGGTGGGACTAGTGTAGATGGGGCATGTTGTGCGGGTGAGACAAGTTTAGATGTGGCATGATGGTCAGGGTGGGACAAGTGTTGATGGGGCATGTTGGTCGGGGTTAGCCTAGTGTAGATGGGGCATGTTGGTCGGGGACGGACTTGTGTAGATGGGGCATGTTGGTCGGGGTGGGACTAGTGTAGATGCAGCATGTTGGTCGGGGTGGGACTAGTGTAGATGGGGCATGTAGGTCGGGGTGGGACTAGTGTAGATGGGCATGTTGGTTGGGGTGAGACTAGTGTAGATGGGACATGCTGGGCGGGGAGAGACTAGTGAAGATAGGGCATGTTGGTCGGGGTGAGTGATGTAGATGGGGCTTGTTGTTCGGGATTAGTCTAGTGTAGATGGGGCATGTTGGTCGGGGTGGCTCTAGTGTAGATGGGGCATGTTGGTCAGGGTGGGACTAGTGTAGATGGGACATGTTGGTCGGGGTGGGACTAGTGTAGATGGGACATGTTGGTCGGACTGGGACTAATGTAGATGGGGCACGTTGGTCGGGGTGGGACTAGTGTAGATGGGACATGTTTGTTGGGGTGGGACTAGAGTAGATGGGCATGTTGGTCGGGGTGGTACTAGTGTAGATGGGCATGTTGGTTGGGGTGAGACTAGTGTAGATGAGGTGATGGTCGGGGTGGGATTAGTGTAGATGAGGCATGTTGGTCGGCGTGGGACTAGTGTAGATGGGGCATGTTGTGCGGGTGAGACTAGTATAGAGGTGGCATGATGGTCAGGGTGGGACAAGTGTTGATGGGGCATGTTGGTCGGGATTAGCCTAGTGTAGATGGGGCATGTTGGTCGGGGAGGTACTTGTGTAGATGGGGCATGTTGGTCGGGGTGGGACTAGTGTAGATGCAGCATGTTGGTCGTGGTGGGACTAATGTAGATGGGGCTGTTGGTCGGGGTGGGACTAGTGTAGATGGGGCATGGTGGTCGGGGTGGGACTATTGTAGATGGGGCACGTTGGTCAGGTTGGGACTAGTGTATATTGTCGGGGTGGGACTAGTGTAGATGAGGCATGTTGGTCAGGGTGGGATTAGAGTAGATGGGGCTTGTTGGTTGGGGTGGGACTAGTGTAGATGGGCATGTTGGTCGGGGTGAGACTAGTGTAGATGGGCTGTTGGTCGGGGCGGGACTAGTGTAGATGGGACATGTTTGTTGGGGTGGGACTAGAGTAGATGGGCATGTTGGTCGGGGTGGTACTAGGGTAGATGGGCATGTTGGTTGGGGTGAGACTAGTGTAGATGAGGTGTTGGTCGGGGTGGGATTAGTGTAGATGAGGCATGTTGGTCGGGGTGGGACTAGTGTAGATGGTACGTTGGTCAGGGTGGGATTAGTTTAGATGTGGCATGATGGTCGGGTGAGACTAGTTTAGATGTGGCATGTTGGTCGAGGTTAGCCTAGTGTAGATGGGGCATGTTGGTCTGTGTGGGACTGATGTATATGGGGCATGTTGGTCGGGGTGGGACTAGTGTAGATGGTCATGTTGTTCGGGGTGGCACTAGTGTAGATGGGGCATGTTGGTCGGGGTGGGACTAGTGTAGATGGGGCATGTTGGTCGAACTGGGACTAATGTAGATGGGGCACGTTGGTCGGGGTGGGACTGGTGTAGAGGGGGCATGTTGGTTGGGGTGGGACTAGTGTAGATGGGCATGTTGGTCGGGGTGGTACTAGTGTAGATGGGCATGTTGGTTGGTGTGAGACTAGTGTAGATGAGGTGTTGGTTGGGGTGGGATTAGTGTAGATGAGGCATGTTGGTCGGGGTGGGACTAGTGTAGATGGGGCATGTTGTGCGGGTGAGACAAGTTTAGATGTGGCATGATGGTCAGGGTGGGACAAGTGTTGATGGGGGATGTTGGTCGGGGTTAGCCTAGTGTAGATGGGGCATGTTGGTCGGGGAGGGACTTGTGTAGATGGGGCATGTTGGTCGGGGTGGGACTAGTGTAGATGCAGCATGTTGGTCGGGGTGGGACTAGTCTAGATGGGGCTGTTGGTCGGGGTGGGACTAGTGTAGATGGGGCATGTTGGTCGGGGTGGGACTATTGTAGATGGGGCACGTTGGTCAGGTTGGGACTAGTGTATATTGTCGGGGTGGGACTAGTGTAGATGAGGCATGTTGGTCAGGGTGGGATTAGAGTAGATGGGGCTTGTTGGTTGGGGTGGGACTAGTGGAGATGGGCATGTTGGTCGGGGTGAGACTAGTGTAGATGGGGTGTTGGTCGGGGCGGGACTAGTGTAGATGGGACATGTTTGTTGGGGTGGGACTAGAGTAGATGGGCATGTTGGTCGGGGTGGTACTAGGGTAGATGGGCATGTTGGTTGGGTGAGACTAGTGTAGATGAGGTGTTGGTCGGGGTGGGATTAG
Source organism: Leucoraja ocellata (assembly GCA_036785375.1). NCBI lineage: Eukaryota > Metazoa > Chordata > Chondrichthyes > Rajiformes > Rajidae > Leucoraja > Leucoraja ocellata. The sequence continues at coordinate 371,675 of JAWMAR010000654.1, read as the reverse complement.
TGTAGATGAGGCATGTTGGTCGGGGTGGGACAAGTGTAGATGGTATGTTGGTCAGGGTGGGATTAGTTTAGATGTGGCATGATGGTCGGGTGAGACTAGTTTAGATGTGGCATGTTGGTCGAGGTTAGCCTAGTGTAGATGGGGCATGTTGGTCTGTGTGGGACTGATGTATATGGGGCATGTTGGTCGGGGTGGGACTAGTGTAGATGGTCATGTTGTTCGGGGTGGCACTAGTGTAGATGGGGCATGTTGGTCGGGGTGGGGCTAGTGTAGATGGGGCATGTTGGTCGAACTGGGTCTAATGTAGATGGGGCACGTTGGTCGGGATGGGACTGGTGTAGAGGGGGCATGTTGGTTGGGGTGGGACTAGTGTAGATGGGCATATTGGTCGGGGTGGTACTAGTGTAGATGGGCATGTTGGTTGGTGTGAGACTAGTGTAGATGAGGTGTTGGTCGGGGTGGGACTAGTGTAGATAGGGCATGTAGGTCGGGTTGGGACTAGTGTAGATGGGGCATGTTGGTCAGGTTGGGACTAGTGTATATTGTCGGGGTGGGACTAGTGTAGAAAGGCATGTTGGTCAGGGTGGGATTAGAGTAGATGGGGCTTGTTGGTTGGGGTGGGACGAGTGTAGATGGGCATGTTGGTCGGGGTGAGACTAGTGTAGATGGGGTGTTGGTCGGGGCGGGACTAGTGTAGATGGGACATGTTTGTTGGGGTGGGACTAGAGTAGATGGGCATGTTGGTCGGGGTGGTACTAGTGTAGATGGGCATGTTGGTTGGGGTGAGACTAGTATAGATGAGGTGTTGGTCGGGGTGGGATTAGTGTAGATGAGGCATGTTGGTCGGGGTGGGACTAGTGTAGATGGGTATGTTGGTCAGGGTGGGATTAGTTTAGATGTGGCATGATGGTCGGGTGAGACTAGTTTAGATGTGGCATGTTTGTCGGGGTTAGCCTAGTGTAGATGGGGCATGTTGGTCTGGGTGGGACTGATGTATATGGGGCATGTTGGTCGGGGTGGGACTAGTGTAGATGGTCATGTTGTTCGGGGTGGCACTAGTGTAGATGGGGCATGTTGGTCGGGGTGGGACTAGTGTAGATGGGGCATGTTGGTCGGACTGGGACTAATGTAGATGGGGCACGTTGGTCGGGGTGGGACTGGTGTAGATGGGGCATGTTGGTTGGGGTGGGACTAGTGTAGATGGGCATGTTGGTCGGGGTGGTATTAGTGTAGATGGGCATGTTGGTTGGGGTGAGACTAGTGTATATGAGGTGTGGTTGGGGTGGGATTAGTGTAGATGAGGCATGTTGGTCGGGGTGGGACTAGTGTAGATGGGGCATGTTGTGCGGGTGAGACTAGTTTAGATGTGGCATGATGGTCGGGGTGGGACAAGTGTTGATGGGGCATGTTGGTCGGGGTTAGCCTAGTGTAGATGGGGCATGTTGGTCGGGGAGGGACTTGTGTAGATGGGGCATGTTGGTCGGGGTGGGACTAGTGTAGATGCAGCATGTTGGTCGGGGTGGGACTAGTGTAGATGGGGCTGTTGGTCGGGGTGGGACTAGTGTAGATGGGTCATGTTGGTCAGGTTGGGACTAGTGTATATTGTCGGGGTGGGACTAGTGTAGATGGGCATGTTGGTCGGGGTGGTACTAGTGTAGATGGGCATGTTGGTTGGGGTGAGACTAGTGTAGATGAGGTGTTGGTCGGGGTGGGAATAGTGTAGATGAGGCATGTTGGTCGGGGTGGGACTAGTGTAGATGGGTATGTTGGTCAGGGTGGGATTAGTTTAGATGTGGCATGATGGTCGGGTGAGACTAGTTTAGATGTGGCATGTTGGTCGGGGTTAGCCCAGTGTAGATGGGGCATGTTGGTCTGGGTGGGACTGATGTATATGGGGCATGTTGGTCGGGGTGGGACTAGTGTAGATGGTCATGTTGTTCGGGGTGGCACTAGTGTAGATGGGGCATGTTCGTCGGGGTGAGACTAGTGTAGATGGGGCATGTTGGTCGGACTGGGACTAATGTAGATGGGGCACGTTGGTCGGGGTGGGACTGGTGTAGGTGGGGCATGTTGGTTGGGGTGGGACTAGTGTAGATGGGCATGTTGGTCGGGGTGGTACTAGTGTAGATGGGCATGTTGGTTGGGGTGAGACTAGTGTAGATGAGGTGTTGGTTGGGGTGGGATTAGTGTAGATGAGGCATGTTGGTCGGGGTGGGACTAGTGTAGATGGGGCATGTTGTGCGGTTGAGACTAGTTTAGATGTGGCATGATGGTCGGGGTGGGACAAGTGTTGATGGGGCATGTTGGTCGGGGTTCGCCTAGTGTAGATGGGAGATGTTGGTCGGGGTGGGACTTGTGTAGATGGGGCATGTTGGTCGGGGTGGGACTAGTGTAGATGCAGCATGTTGGTCGGGCTGGGACTAGTGAAGATGGGGCATGGTGGTCGGGGTGGGACTAGTGTAGATGGGGCATGTTAGTCGGAGTGAGCCCTGTGTAGATGGAGCATGTTGGTCGGGGTGGGACTAGTTTAAATGGGGCATGTTGGTCTGGGTGGCACTATTGTAGATGGGGTATGTTGGTTGGGGTGGGACTGATGTAGATGGGCATGTTGGTCGGGGTGGAGCTAGTGTAGATGGGGGCATGTTGGTCGTGGTGGGTCTAGTGTAGATGGGTGATGTTGGTCTAGGCTGGGACTAATTTAGATGGGGTGTTGGCCGGGGTGGGACTAGTGTAGATGTGGCATGTTGGTCGGGGTGGGACTAGTGTAGATGGGGCTTGTTCGGCGTGCTGGGAGTACTGTAGATGGGGCACGTTGGTCGGGGTGGGACTAGTGTAGATGGGGCATGTTGGTCAGGGTGGCATAAGTTTAGATGTGGCATGATGGTCGGGTGAGACTAGTTTAGATGTGGCATGTTGGTCGGGGTTAGCCTAGTGTAGATATGGCATGTTGGTCTAGGTGGGACTAGTGTATATGGGGCATGTTGGTCGGGGTGGGACTAGTGTATATGGGGCATGTTGGTCGGGGTGGGACTAGTGTAGATGGGTCATGTTGGTCGGGGTGGCATTAGTGTAGATGGGGCATGTTGGTCGGGGTGGGACTAGAATAGATGGGGCATGTTGGTCGGGGTGGGACTAGTGTAGATGAGGCACGTTGGTCAGGGTGTGATTAGTGTAGATGGGGCTTGTTGGGTGGGGTGAGACTAGTGTAGATGGGGCGTGTTGGTCGGGGTGGGGTTAGTGTAGATGAGGCATGTTGGGGGTGGAGGGACTAGTGAAGATGGGGCATGTTGGTCGGGGTGGGACTAGTGTAGATGGGGCATGTTGGTCGGGGTGGTATTAGAGTAGATGGGGCTTGTTGGTCGGGGTGAGGCTAGTGTAGATGGGGGCATGTTGGTCGGGGTGGGACTAGTGTAGATGGGGCATGATGGTCGGAGTGGGACTAGTGTAGATGGGCATGTTGGTCGGGGTGGGGCTAGTGTAGATGGGGGCATGTTGATCGTGGTGGGTCTAGTGTAGATGGGTGATGTTGGTCATGGTGGGACTAGTGTAGAAGGGGCATGATGGTCGGGTGAGACTAGTGTAGATGGTGCATGTTGGTCGGGCTGGGACTAATGTAGATGGGGTGTTGGCCGGGGTGGGACTAGTGTAGACGAGGCACGTTGGTCGGGGTGGGACTAGTGTAGATGGGGCTTGTTCGGCGTGGTGGGAGTAGTGTAGATGGGGCACGTTGGGCGAGGTTGGACTAGTGTAGATGGGGCATGTTGGTCAGGGTGGGATTAGTTTAGATGTGGCATGATGGTCGGGTGAGACTAGTTTAGATGTGGCATGTTGGTCGGGGTTAGCCTAGTGTAGATGGGGCATGTTGGTCTGGGTGGGACTAGTGTATATGGGGCATGTTGGTCGGGGTGGGGCCTGTGTAGATTGGGCATGTTGGTCGGGGTGGGACTAGTGTAGATGGGGCATGCTGGTCTGGGTGGGACTTGTGTAGATGTGGCATGATGGTCGTGGAGGAACTAGTGTAGGTGGGTCATGTTGGTCGGGGTGGGCCTCCTAGTGTAGATGGGTCATGTTGGGCGAGGTGGGCCTCTTAGTGTAGATGGGACCTGTTGGTCGGGGTGGGACTAGTGTAGATGGGGCATGTTGGTCGGGGTGGAACTAGTGTAGATGGGGCATGTTGTTGGGGTGAGTGATGTAGATGGGGCTTGTTGGTCGGGATGGGTCTAGAGTAGATGGGGCATGTTGGTCGGGGTGGGACTAGTGTAGATGGGGCATGTTGGTCAGGGTGGGACTGGTGTAGATGGGACATGTTGGTCGGGGTGGGACTAGCGTAGATGGGGCATGTTGGTTGGTGTGGGACCAGTGTAGTTGGGTGTTGGTCGAGGTGGAACTAGTGTAGATGAGGCATGTTGGTCTGGGTGGGACTAGTGTAGATGGGGCATGTTGGTCGGGGTGAGACTAGTGTAGATGGGGGCATGTTGGCTGGGGTGGGACTAGTGTAGATGGGACATGTTGGGCGGGGAGAGCCTAGTGAAGATAGGGCATGTTGGTCGGGGTGAGTGATGTAGATGGGGCTTGTTGGTCGGGATTAGTCTAGTGTAGATGGGGCATGTTGGTCGGGGTGGGACTAGTGTAGATGGGGCATGTTGGTCAGGGTGGGACTAGTGTAGATGGTACATGTTGGTCGGGGTGGGACTAGTGTAGATGGGACATGTTGGTCGGACTGGGACTAATGTAGATGGGGCACGTTGGTCGGGGTGGGACTAGTGTAGATGGGACATGTTTGTTGGGGTGGGACTAGAGTAGATGGGCATGTTGGTCGGGGTGGTACTAGTGTAGATGGGCATGTTGGTTGGGGTGAGACTAGTGTAGATGAGGTGTTGGTCGGGGTGGGATTAGAGTAGATGAGGCATGTTGGTCGGGGTGGGACTAGTGTAGATGGGGCATGTTGTGCGGGTGAGACTAGTTTAGATGTGGCATGATGGTCGGGGTGGGACAAGTGTTGATGGGGCATGTTGGTCGGGGTTAGCCTAGTGTAGATGGGGCATGTTGGTCGGGGTGGGACTTGTGTAGATGGGGCATGTTGGTCGGGGTGGGACTAGTGTAGATGCAGCATGTTGGTCGGGGTTGGACCAGTGTAGATGGGGCCTGTTGGTCGGGGTGGGACTAGTGTAGATGGGGCATGTTGGTCAGGGTGGGGCTAGTGTAGATGGGGCATGTTGGTCGGGGTGGGACTTGTGTAGATGGGGCATGTTGGTCGGGGTGGGACTAGTGTAGATGCAGCATGTTGGTCGGGGTTGGACCAGTGTAGATGGGGCCTGTTGGTCGGGGTGGGACTAGTGTAGATGGGGCATGTTGGTCAGGGTGGGGCTAGTGTAGATGGGGCATGTTGGTCGGGGTGGGATTAGTGTAGATGGGTCATGTTGGACGGGGTTTGACTAGTGTAGTTGGGGCATGTTAGTCGGGGTGGGGCCTGTGTAGATTGGGCATTTTGGTCGGGGTGGGACTAGTTTAGATGGGGCATGTTGGTCTGGGTGGGACTTGTGTAGATGTGGCATGATGGTCGTGGAGGAACTAGTGTAGGTGGGTCATGTTGGTCGGGGTGGGCCTCCTAGTGTAGATGGGTCATGTTGGGCGGGGTGGGCCTCCTAGTGTAGATGGGACCTGTTGGTCGGGGTGCGACTTGTGTAGATGGGGCATGTTGGGCGGGGAGAGACTAGTGAAGATAGGGCATGTTGGTCGGGGTGGGAATAGTGTAGATGGGGCATGTTGGTCGGGGTGGGACTAGTGTAGATGGGACATATTGGTCGGGTGGAACTAGTGTAGATGGGGCATGTTGTTGGGGTGAGTGATGTAGATGGGGCTTGTTGGTCGGGATGGGTCTAGAGTAGATGGGGCATGTTGGTCGGGGTGGGACTAGTGTAGATCGGGCATGTTGGTCAGGGTGGGACTAGTGTAGATGGTGCATGTTGGTCTGGGTGGGACTTGTGTAGATGGGGCATGTTGGTCGAGTGGGAATAGTTTTGATGTGGCATGATGGTCGGGTGGGACTAGCGAAGATGCAGCATGTTGGTCGGGGTGGGACTAGTGTAGATAGGCATGTTGGTTGGCGTGGGACTAGTGTAGATGGGCATGTTGGTCGGGTGAGACTAGTGTAGATGGGGCATGTTGGTCGGGGTGGGACTAATGTAGATGGGGCATTTTGGTCAGTGTGGGACTAGTGTGGAAGGGACATGTTGGTCGGACTGGGGCTAATGTAGATGGGGCACGTTGGTCGGGGTGGGACTGGTGTAGATGGTGCATGTTGGTTGTGGTGGGACTAGTGTAGATGGGCATGTTGGTCGGGTGGTACTAGTGTAGATGGGCATGTTGGTTGGGGTGAGACTAGTGTAGATGAGGTGTTGGTCGTGGTGGGATTAGTGTAGATGAGGCATGTTGGTCGGGGTGGGACTAGTGTAAATGGGGCATGTTGTGCGGGTGAGACTAGTTTAGATGTGGCATGATGGTCGGGGTGGGACAAGTGTTGATGGGGCATGTTGGTCGGGGTTCGCCTAGTGTAGATGGGAGATGTTGGTCGGGGTGGGACTAGTGTATATGGGGCATGTTGGTCGGGGTGGGACTAGTGTAGATGCAGCATGTTGGTCGGGCTGGGACTAGTGTAGATGGGGCATGTTGGTCGGGGTGGGACTAGTGTAGATGGGGCATGTTAGTCGGGGTGAGCCCTGTGTAGATGGGGCATGTTGGTCGGGGTGGGACTAGTGTAAATGGGGCATGTTGGTCTGGGTGGCACTATTGTAGATGGGGTATGTTGGTTGGGGTGGAACTGATGTAGATGGGCATGTTGGTCGGGGTGGAGCTAGTGTAGATGGGGGCATGTTGGTCGTGGTGGGACTAGTGTAGAAGGGGCATGATGGTCCGGTGGGACCAGTGTAGATGGGGCATGTTGGTCGGGCAGGGACTAATTTAGATGGGGTGTTGGCCGGGGTGGGACTAGTGTAGATGAGGCATGTTGGTCCGGGTGGGACTAGTGTAGATGGGGCTTGTTCGGCGTGATGGGAGTAGTGTAGATGAGGCATGTTGGTCGGGGTGGGACTAGTGTAGATGGGGCTTGTTCGGCGTGATGGGAGTAGTGTAGATGGGGCACGTTGGTTGGGGTGGGACTGATGTAGATGGGCATGTTGGTCGGGGTGGGGCTAGTGTAGATGGGGGCATGGTGGTCGTGGTGGGTCTAGTGTAGATGGGTGATGTTGGTCGTGGTGGGACTAGTGTAGAGGGGGCATGTTAGTCGTGGTGGGTCTAGTGTAGATGGGTGATGTTGGTCGTGGTGGGACTAGTGTAGAGGGGGCATGATGGTCGGGTGGGACCAGTGTAGATGGGGCATGTTGGTCGGGGTGGCACTAGTGTAGATCGGGCATGTTGGTCAGGGTGGGACTAGTGTAGATGGGACATGTTGGTCGGGGTGGGACTAGCGTAGATTGGGCATGTTGGTTGGGGTGGGACCAGTGTAGTTGGGTGTTGGTCGAGGTGGAACTAGTGTGGATGAGACATGTTGGTCCGGGTGGGACTAGTGTAGATGGGGCATGTTGGTCTGGGAGGCACTAGTGTAGATGGGGCATGTTGGTTGGGGTGGGACTAGTGTAGATGGTGCATGTTGGTCTGGGTGGGACTTGTGTAGATGGGGCATGTTGGTCGAGTGGGAATAGTTTTGATGTGGCATGATGGTCGGGTGGGACTAGCGAAGATGCAGCATGTTGGTCGGGGTGGGACTAGTGTAGATAGGCATGTTGGTTGGCGTGGGACTAGTTTAGATGGGCATGTTGGTCGGGTGAACTAGTGTAGATGGGGCATGTTGGTCGGGGTGGGACTAATGTAGATGGGGCATTTTGGTCAGTGTGGGACTAGTGTGGAAGGGACATGTTGGTCGGACTGGGGCTAATGTAGATGGGGCACGTTGGTCGGGGTGGGACAGGTGTAGATGGTGCATGTTGGTTGTGGTGGGACTAGTGTAGATGGGCATGTTGGTCGGGTGGTACTAGTGTAGATGGGCATGTTGGTTGGGGTGAGACTAGTGTAGATGAGGTGTTGGGCGTGGTGGGATTAGTGTAGATGAGGCATGTTGGTCGGGGTGGGACTAGTGTAAATGGGGCATGTTGTGCGGGTGAGACTAGTTTAGATGTGGCATGATGGTCGGGGTGGGACAAGTGTTGATGGGGCATGTTGGTCGGGGTTCGCCTAGTGTAGATGGGAGATGTTGGTCGGGGTGGGACTAGTGTAGATGGGGCATGTTGGTCGGGGTGGGACTAGTGTAGATGCAGCATGTTGGTCGGGCTGGGACTAGTGTAGATGGGGCATGTTGGTCGGGGTGGGACTAGTGTAGATGGGGCATGTTAGTCGGGGTGAGCCCTGTGTAGTTGGGGCATGTTGGTCGGGGTGGGACTAGTGTAAATGGGGCATGTTGGTCTGGGTGGCACTATTGTAGATGGGGTATGTTGGTTGGGGTGGGACTGATGTAGATGGGCATGTTGGTCGGGGTGGAGCTAGTGTAGATGGGGGCATGTTGGTCGTGGTGGGTCTAGTGTAGATGGGTGATGTTGGTCGTGGTGGGACTAGTGTAGAAGGGGCATGATGGTCGGGTGGGACCAGTGTAGATGGGGCATGTTGGTCGGGCTGGGACTAATTTAGATGGGGTGTTGGCCGGGGTGGGACTAGTGTAGATGAGGCATGTTGGTCGGGTTGGACTAGTGTAGATGGGGCTTGTTCGGCGTGATGGGAGTAGTGTAGATGAGGCATGTTGGTTGGGGTGGGACTGATGTAGATGGGCATGTTGGTCGGGGTGGGGCTAGTGTAGATGGGGGCATGGTGGTCGTGGTGGGTCTAGTGTAGATGGGTGATGTTGGTCGTGGTGGGACTAGTGTAGAGGGGGCATGTTGGTCGTGGTGGGTCTAGTGTAGATGGGTGATGTTGGTCGTGGTGGGACTAGTGTAGAGGGGGCATGATGGTCGGGGTGGGACTAGTGTAGACGGGGCATGTTGGTCAGGGTGGCATAAGTTTAGATGTGGCATGATGGTCGGGTGAGACTAGTTTAGATGTGGCATGTTGGTCGGGGTTAGCCTAGTGTATATGTGGCATGTTGGTCTAGGTGGGACTAGTGTATATGGGGCATGTTGGTCGGGGTGGGACTAGTGTAGATGGGTCATGTTGGTCGGGGTGGCATTAGTGTAGATGGGGCATGTTGGTCGGGGTGGGACTAGAATAGATGGGGCATGTTGGTCGGGGTGGGACTAGTGTAGATGAGGCACGTTGGTCAGGGTGTGATTAGTGTAGATGGGGCTTGTTGGGTGGGGTGAGACTAGTGTAGATGGGGCATGTTGGTCGGGGTGGGGTTAGTGTAGATGAGGCATGTTGGGCGTGGAGGGACTAGTGAAGATGGGGCATGTTGGTCGGGGTGGGACTAGTGTAGATGGGGCATGTTGGTCGGGGTGGTATTAGAGTAGATGGGGCTTGTTGGTCGGGGTGAGGCTAGTGTAGATGGGGGCATGTTGGTCGGGGTGGGACTAGTGTAGATGGGGCATGATGGTCGGAGTGGGACTAGTGTAGATGGGCATGTCGGTCGGGGTGGGGCTAGTGTAGATGGGGGCATGTTGATCGTGGTGGGTCTAGTGTAGATGGGTGATGTTGGTCATGGTGGGACTAATGTAGAAGGGGCATGATGGTCGGGTGGGACTAGTGTAGATGGTGCATGTTGGTCGGGCTGGGACTAATGTAGATGGGGTGTTGGCCGGGGTGGGACTAGTGTAGACGAGGCACGTTGGTCGGGGTGGGACTAGTGTAGATGGGGCTTGTTCGGCGTGGTGGGAGTAGTGTAGATGGGGCACGTTGGGCGAGGTGGGACTAGTGTAGATGGGGCATGTTGGTCAGGGTGGGATTAGTTTAGATGTGGCATGATGGTCGGGTGAGACTAGTTTAGATGTGGCATGTTGGTCGGGGTTAGCCTAGTGTAGATGGGGCATGTTGGTCTGGGTGGGACTAGTGTATATGGGGCATGTTGGTCGGGGTGGGGCCTGTGTAGATTGGGCATGTTGGTCGGGGTGGGACTAGTGTAGATGGGGCATGCTGGTCTGGGTGGGACTTGTGTAGATGTGGCATGATGGTCGTGGAGGAACTAGTGTAGGTGGGTCATGTTGGTCGGGGTGGGCCTCCTAGTGTAGATGGGTCATGTTGGGCGGGGTGGGCCTCTTAGTGTAGATGGGACCTGTTGGTCGGGGTGGGACTAGTGTAGATGGGGCATGTTGGTCGGGGTGGAACTAGTGTAGATGGGGCATGTTGTTGGGGTGAGTGATGTAGATGGGGCTTGTTGGTCGGGATGGGTCTAGAGTAGATGGGGCATGTTGGTCGGGGTGGGACTAGTGTAGATGGGGCATGTTGGTCAGGGTGGGACTAGTGTAGATGGGACATGTTGGTCGGGGTGGGACTAGCGTAGATGGGGCATGTTGGTTGGTGTGGGACCAGTGTAGTTGGGTGTTGGTCGAGGTGGAACTAGTGTAGATGAGGCATGTTGGTCCGGGTGGGACTAGTGTAGATGGGGCATGTTGGTCGGGGTGAGACTAGTGTAGATGGGGGCATGTTGGTTGGGGTGGGACTAGTGTAGATGGGACATGTTGGGCGGGGAGAGCCTAGTGAAGATAGGGCATGTTGGTCGGGGTGAGTGATGTAGATGGGGCATGTTGGTCGGGATTAGTCTAGTGTAGATGGGGCATGTTGGTCGGGGTGGGACTAGTGTAGATGGGGCATGTTGGTCAGGGTGGGACTAGTGTAGATGGGACATGTTGGTCGGGGTGGGACTAGTGTAGATGGGACATGTTGGTCGGACTGGGACTAATGTAGATGGGGCACGTTGGTCGGGGTGGGACTAGTGTAGATGGGACATGTTTGTTGGGGTGGGACTAGAGTAGATGGGCATGTTGGTCGGGGTGGTACTAGTGTAGATGGGCATGTTGGTTGGGGTGAGACTAGTGTAGATGAGGTGTTGGTCGGGGTGGGATTAGAGTAGATGAGGCATGTTGGTCGGGGTGGGACTAGTGTAGATGGGGCATGTTGTGCGGGTGAGACTAGTTTAGATGTGGCATGATGGTCGGGGTGGGACAAGTGTTGATGGGGCATGTTGGTCGGGGTTAGCCTAGTGCAGATGGGGCATGTTGGTCGGGGTGGGACTTGTGTAGATGGGGCATGTTGGTCGGGGTGGGACTAGTGTAGATGCAGCATGTTGGTCGGGGTTGGACCAGTGTAGATGGGGCCTGTTGGTCGGGGTGGGACTAGTGTAGATGGAGCATGTTGGTCAGGGTGGGGCTAGTGTAGATGGGGCATGTTGGTCGGGGTGGGATTAGTGTAGATGGGTCATGTTGGACGGGGTTTGACTAGTGTAGTTGGGGCATGTTAGTCGGGGTGGGGCCTGTGTAGATTGGGCATGTTGGTCGGGGTGGGACTAGTTTAGATGGGGCATGTTGGTCTGGGTGGGACTTGTGTAGATGTGGCATGATGGTCGTGGAGGAACTAGTGTAGGTGGGTCATGTTGGTCGGGGTGGGCCTCCTAGTGTAGATGGGTCATGTTGGGTGGGGTGGGCCTCCTAGTGTAGATGCGACCTGTTGGTCGGGGTGCGACTTGTGTAGATGGGGCATGTTGGGCGGGGAGAGACTAGTGAAGATAGGGCATGTTGGTCGGGGTGGGAATAGTGTAGATGGGGCATGTTGGTCGGGGTGGGACTAGTGTAGATGGGGCATGTTGGTCGGTGTGGAACTAGTGTAGATGGGGCATGTTGTTGGGGTGAGTGATGTAGATGGGGCTTGTTGGTCGGGATGGGTCTAGAGTAGATGGGGCATGTTGGTCGGGGTGGGACTAGTGTAGATCGGGCATGTTGGTCAGGGTGGGACTAGTGTAGATGGGACATGTTGGTCGGGGTGGGACTAGCGTAGATGGGGCATGTTGGTTGGGGTGGGACCAGTGTAGTTGGGTGTTGGTCGAGGTGGAACTAGTGTGGATGAGACATGTTGGTCCGGGTGGGACTAGTGTAGATGGGGCATGTTGGTCTGGGAGGCACTAGTGTAGATGGGGCATGTTGGTTGGGGTGGGACTAGTGTAGATGGTGCATGTTGGTCTGGGTGGGACTTGTGTAGCTGGGGCATGTTGGTCGAGTGGGAATAGTTTTGATGTGGCATGATGGTCGGGTGGGACTAGCGAAGATGCAGCATGTTGGTCGGGGTGGGACTAGTGTAGATAGGCATGTTGGTTGGCGTGGGACTAGTGTAGATGGGCATGTTGGTCGGGTGAGACTAGTGTAGATGGGGCATGTTGGTCGGGGTGGGACTAACGTAGATGGGGCATTTTGGTCAGTGTGGGACTAGTGTGGAAGGGACATGTTGGTCGGACTGGGGCTAATGTAGATGGGGCACGTTGGTCGGGGTGGGACTGGTGTAGATGGTGCATGTTGGTTGGGGTGGGACTAGTGTAGATGGGCATGTTGGTCGGGTGGTACTAGTGTAGATGGGCATGTTGGTTGGGGTGAGACTAGTGTAGATGAGGTGTTGGTCGTGGTGGGATTAGTGTAGATGAGGCATGTTGGTCGGGGTGGGACTAGTGTAAATGGGGCATGTTGTGCGGGTGAGACTAGTTTAGATGTGGCATGATGGTCGGGGTGGGACAAGTGTTGATGGGGCATGTTGGTCGGGGTTCGCCTAGTGTAGACGGGGCATGTTGGTCGGGGTGGGACTAGTGTAGACGGGGCATGTTGGTCGGGGTGGGACTAGTGTAGATGCAGCATGTTGGTCGGGGTGGGACTAGTGTAGATGCAGCATGTTAGTCGGGGTGAGCCCTGTGTAGATGGGGCATGTTGGTCGGGGTGGGACTAGTGTAAATGGGGCATGTTGGTCTGGGTGGCACTATTGTAGATGGGGTATGTTGGTTGGGTGTGACTGATGTAGATGGGCATGTTGGTCGGGGTGGGGCTAGTGTAGATGGGGGCATGTTGGTCGTGGTGGGTCTAGTGTAGATGGGTGATGTTGGTCGTGGTGGGACTAGTGTAGAAGGGGCATGATGGTCGGGTGGGACTAGTGTAGATGGTGCATGTTGTTCGGGCTGGGACTAATGTAGATGGGGTGTTGGCCGGGGTGGGACTAGTGTAGATGGGTGATGTTGGTCGTGGTGGGACTAGTGTAGAAGGGGCATGATGGTCGGGTGGGACTAGTGTAGATGGTGCATGTTGTTCGGGCTGGGACTAATGTAGATGGGGTGTTGGCCGGGGTGGGACTAGTGGAGATGAGGCATGTTGGTCGGGGTGGGACTAGTGAAGATGGGGCTTGTTCGGCGTGGTGGGAGTAGTGTAGATGGGGCACGTTTGTCGGGGTGGGACTAGTGTAGATGGGGCATGTGGTCAGGGTGGGATTAGTTTAGATGTGGCATGATGGTCGGGTGAGACTAGTTTAGATGTGGCATGTTGGTCGGGGTTAGCCTAGTGTAGATGGGGCATGTTGGTCTGGGTGGGACTAGTGTATATGGGGCATGTTGGTCGGGGTGGGACTAGTGTAGATGGGGCATGTTGGGCGGGGTGGGACTAGTGTAGATGGGGCATGTTGGTCGGGGTGGGACTAGTGTAGTTGAGTCATGTTGGTAAGGGTGGGATTAGTGTAGATGGGGCTTGTTGGGTGGGGTGAGACTAGTGTAGATGGGGCATGTTTCTCGGGGTGGGGCTAGTGTAGATGGGGCATGTTGGGCGTGGAGGGACTAGTGAAGATGCGGCATGTTGGTCGGGGTGGGATTAGTGTAGATGGGACATGTTGGTCGGGGTGGGATTAGAGTAGATGGGGCTTGTTGGTCGGGGTGAGACTCGTGTAGATGGAGGCATGTTGGTTGGGGTGGGACTAGTGTAGATGGGACATGTTGGGCGGGGAGAGACAAGTGAAGATAGGGCATGTTGGTCGGGGTGAGTGATGTAGATGGGGCTTGTTGGTCGGGATTAGTCTAGTGTAGATGGGGCATGTTGGTCGGGGTGGGACTAGTGTAGATGGGGCATGTTGGTCAGGGTGGGACTAGTGTAGATGGGACATGTTGGTCGGGGTGGCACTAGTGTAGATGGGACATGTTGGTCGGACTGGGACTAATGTAGATGGGGCACGTTGGTCGGGCTGGGACTAGTGTAGATGGGACATGTTTGTTGGGGTGGGACTAGAGTAGATGGGCATGTTGGTCGGGGTGGTACTAGTGTAGATGGGCATGTTGGTTGGGGTGAGACTAGTGTAGATGAGGTGTTGGTCGGGGTGGGATTAGTGTAGATGAGGCATGTTGGTCGGGGTGGGATTAGTGTAGATGAGGCATGTTGGTCGGATGGACCTCGTGTAGATCGGGCATGTTGTGCGGGTGAGACTAGTTTAGATGTGGCATGATGGTCGGGGTGGGACAAGTGTTGATGGGGCATGTTGTTCGGGGTGGGACTAGTGTAGATGGGGCATGTTGGGCGGGGTGGGACTAGTGTAGATGGGGCATGTTGGTCGGGGTGGGACTAGTGTAGTTGAGTCATGTTGGTCAGGGTGGGATTAGTGTAGATGGGGCTTGTTGGGTGGGGTGAGACTAGTGTAGATGGGGCATGTTGCTCGGGGTGGGGCTAGTGTAGATGGGGCATGTTGGGCGTGGAGGGACTAGTGAAGATGGGGCATGTCGTTCGGGGTGGGACTAGTGTAGATGGGACATGTTGGTCGGGGTGGGATTAGAGTAGATGGGGCTTGTTGGTCGGGGTGAGACTAGTGTAGATGGGGGCATGTTGGTTGGGGTGGGACTAGTTTAGATGGGACATGTTGGGCGGGGAGAGACAAGTGAAGATAGGGCATGTTGGTCGGGGTGAGTGATGTAGATGGGGCTTGTTGGTCGGGATTAGTCTATCGTAGATGGGGCATGTTGGTCGGGGTGGGACTAGTGTAGATGGGGCATGTTGGTCAGGGTGGGACTAGTGTAGATGGGACATGTTGGTCGGGGTGGCACTAGTGTAGATGCAGCATGTTGGTCGGGGTTGAACTAGTGTAGATGGGGCCTGTTGGTCGGGGTGAGACTAGTGTAGATGAGGTGTTGGTCGGGGTGGGATTAGTGTAGATGAGGCATGTTGGTCGGGGTGGGATTAGTGTAGATGAGGCATGTTGGTCGGATGGGTCTCGTGTAGATCGGGCATGTTGTGCGGGTGAGACTAGTTTAGATGTGGTATGATGGTCGGGGTGGGACAAGTGTTGATGGGGCATGTTGGTCGGGGTTAGCCTAGTGTAGATGGGGCATGTTGGTCGGGGTGGGACTTGTGTAGATGGGGCATGTTGGTCGGGGTGGGACTAGTGTAGATGCAGCATGTTGGTCGGGGTTGGACTAGTATAGATGGGGCCTGTTGGTCGGGGCGGGACTAGTGTAGATGGGGCATGTTGGTCGGGGTGGGTCTAGTGTAGATGGGGCATGTTGGTCAGGGTGCGACTAGTGTAGATGGGGCATGTTGGTCGGGGTGGGACTAGTGTAGATGGGTCATGTTGGTCGGGGTTTGACTAGTGTAGATAGGGCATGTTAGTCGGGGTGGGGCCTGTGTAGATTGGGCATGTTGGTCGGGGTGGGACTAGTGTAGATGGGTCATGTTGGTCGGGGTGGGCCTCCTAGTGTAGATGGGTCATGTTGGGCGGGGTGGGCCTCCTAGTGTAGATGGGACCTGTTGGTCGGGGTGCGACTTGTGTAGATGGGGCATGTTGGGCGGGGAGAGACTACTGAAGATAGGGCATGTTGGTCGGGGTGGGAATAGTGTAGATGGGGCATGTTGGTCGGGGTGGGACTAGTGTAGATGGGGCATGTTGGTCGGGGTGGAACTAGTGTAGATGGGGCATGTTGTTGGGGTGAGTGATGTAGATGGGGCTTGTTGGTCGGGATGGGTCTAGAGTAGATGGGGCATGTTGGTCGGGGTGGGACTAGTGTAGATCGGGCATGTTGGTCAGGGTGGGACTAGTGTAGATGGGACATGTTGGTCGGGGTGGGACTAGCGTAGATGGGGCATGTTGGTTGGGGTGGGAGCAGTGTAGTTGGGTGTTGGTCGAGGTGGAACTAGTGTGGATGAGACATGTTGGTCCGGGTGGGACTAGTGTAGATGGGGCATGTTGGTCTGGGAGGCACTAGTGTAGACGGGGCATGTTGGTTGGGGTGGGACTAGTGTAGATGGTGCATGTTGGTCTGGGTGGGACTTGTGTAGATGGGGCATGTTGGTCGAGTGGGAATAGTTTTGATGTGGCATGATGGTCGGGTGGGACTAGCGAAGATGCAGCATGTTGGTCGGGGTGGGACTAGTGTAGATAGGCATGTTGGTTGGCGTGGGACTAGTGTAGATGGGCATGTTGGTCGGGTGAGACTAGTGTAGATGGGGCATGTTGGTCGGGGTGGGACTAATGTAGATGGGGCATTTTGGTCAGTGTGGGACTAGTGTGGAAGGGACATGTTGGTCGGACTGGGGCTAATGTAGATGGGGCACGTTGTTCGGGATGGGACTGGTGTAGATGGTGCATGTTGGTTGGGGTGGGACTAGTGTAGATGGGCATGTTGGTCGGGTGGTACTAGTGTAGATGGGCATGTTGGTTGGGGTGAGACTAGTGTAGATGAGGTGTTGGTCGTGGTGGGATTAGTGTAGATGAGGCATGTTGGTCGGGGTGGGACTAGTGTAAATGGGGCATGTTGTGCGGGTGAGACTAGTTTAGATGTGGCATGATGGTCGGGGTGGGACAAGTGTTGATGGGGCATGTTGGTCGGGGTTCGCCTAGTGTAGACGGGGCATGTTGGTCGGGGTGGGACTAGTGTAGACGGGGCATGTTGGTCGGGGTGGGACTAGTGTAGATGCAGCATGTTGGTCGGGCTGGGACTAGTTTAGATGGGGCATGTTGGTCGGGGTGGGACTAGTGCAGATGGGGCATGTTAGTCGGGGTGAGCCCTGTGTGGATGGGGCATGTTGGTCGGGGTGGGACTAGTGTAAATGGGGCATGTTGGTCTGGGTGGCACTATTGTAGTATGTTGGTTGGGTGTGACTGATGTAGATGGGCATGTTGGTCGGGGTGGGGCTAGTGTAGATGGGGGCATGTTGGTCGTGGTGGGACTAGTTTAGATGGGACATGTTGGGCGGGGAGAGACAAGTGAAGATAGGGCATGTTGGTCGGGGTGAGTGATGTAGATGGGGCTTGTTGGTCGGGATTAGTCTATCGTAGATGGGGCATGTTGGTCGGGGTGGGACTAGTGTAGATGGGGCATGTTGGTCAGGGTGGGACTAGTGTAGATGGGACATGTTGGTCGGGGTGGCACTAGTGTAGATGCAGCATGTTGGTCGGGGTTGAACTAGTGTAGATGGGGCCTGTTGGTCGGGGTGAGACTAGTGTAGATGAGGTGTTGGTCGGGGTGGGATTAGTATAGATGAGGCATGTTGGTCGGGGTGGGATTAGTGTAGATGAGGCATGTTGGTCGGATGGGTCTCGTGTAGATCGGGCATGTTGTGCGGGTGAGACTAGTTTAGATGTGGTATGATGGTCGGGGTGGGACAAGTGTTGATGGGGCATGTTGGTCGGGGTTAGCCTAGTGTAGATGGGGCATGTTGGTCGGGGTGGGACTTGTGTAGATGGGGCATGTTGGTCGGGGTGGGACTAGTGTAGATGCAGCATGTTGGTCGGGGTTGGACTAGTATAGATGGGGCCTGTTGGTCGGGGCGGGACTAGTGTAGATGGGGCATGTTGGTCGGGGTGGGTCTAGTGTAGATGGGGCATGTTGGTCAGGGTGCGACTAGTGTAGATGGGGCATGTTGGTCGGGGTGGGACTAGTGTAGATGGGTCATGTTGGTCGGGGTTTGACTAGTGTAGATAGGGCATGTTAGTCGGGGTGGGGCCTGTGTAGATTGGGCATGTTGGTCGGGGTGGGACTAGTGTAGATGGGTCATGTTGGTCGGGGTGGGCCTCCTAGTGTAGATGGGTCATGTTGGGCGGGGTGGGCCTCCTAGTGTAGATGGGACCTGTTGGTCGGGGTGCGACTTGTGTAGATGGGGCATGTTGGGCGGGGAGAGACTACTGAAGATAGGGCATGTTGGTCGGGGTGGGAATAGTGTAGATGGGGCATGTTGGTCGGGGTGGGACTAGTGTAGATGGGGCATGTTGGTCGGGGTGGAACTAGTGTAGATGGGGCATGTTGTTGGGGTGAGTGATGTAGATGGGGCTTGTTGGTCGGGATGGGTCTAGAGTAGATGGGGCATGTTGGTCGGGGTGGGACTAGTGTAGATCGGGCATGTTGGTCAGGGTGGGACTAGTGTAGATGGGACATGTTGGTCGGGGTGGGACTAGCGTAGATGGGGCATGTTGGTTGGGGTGGGAGCAGTGTAGTTGGGTGTTGGTCGAGGTGGAACTAGTGTGGATGAGACATGTTGGTCCGGGTGGGACTAGTGTAGATGGGGCATGTTGGTCTGGGAGGCACTAGTGTAGACGGGGCATGTTGGTTGGGGTGGGACTAGTGTAGATGGTGCATGTTGGTCTGGGTGGGACTTGTGTAGATGGGGCATGTTGGTCGAGTGGGAATAGTTTTGATGTGGCATGATGGTCGGGTGGGACTAGCGAAGATGCAGCATGTTGGTCGGGGTGGGACTAGTGTAGATAGGCATGTTGGTTGGCGTGGGACTAGTGTAGATGGGCATGTTGGTCGGGTGAGACTAGTGTAGATGGGGCATGTTGGTCGGGGTGGGACTAATGTAGATGGGGCATTTTGGTCAGTGTGGGACTAGTGTGGAAGGGACATGTTGGTCGGACTGGGGCTAATGTAGATGGGGCACGTTGTTCGGGATGGGACTGGTGTAGATGGTGCATGTTGGTTGGGGTGGGACTAGTGTAGATGGGCATGTTGGTCGGGTGGTACTAGTGTAGATGGGCATGTTGGTTGGGGTGAGACTAGTGTAGATGAGGTGTTGGTCGTGGTGGGATTAGTGTAGATGAGGCATGTTGGTCGGGGTGGGACTAGTGTAAATGGGGCATGTTGTGCGGGTGAGACTAGTTTAGATGTGGCATGATGGTCGGGGTGGGACAAGTGTTGATGGGGCATGTTGGTCGGGGTTCGCCTAGTGTAGACGGGGCATGTTGGTCGGGGTGGGACTAGTGTAGACGGGGCATGTTGGTCGGGGTGGGACTAGTGTAGATGCAGCATGTTGGTCGGGCTGGGACTAGTTTAGATGGGGCATGTTGGTCGGGGTGGGACTAGTGTAGATGGGGCATGTTAGTCGGGGTGAGCCCTGTGTGGATGGGGCATGTTGGTCGGGGTGGGACTAGTGTAAATGGGGCATGTTGGTCTGGGTGTCACTATTGTAGTATGTTGGTTGGGTGTGACTGATGTAGATGGGCATGTTGGTCGGGGTGGGGCTAGTGTAGATGGGGGCATGTTGGTCGTGGTGGGTCTAGTGTAGATGGGTGATGTTGGTCGTGGTGGGACTAGTGTAGAAGTGGCATGATGGTTGGGTGGGACCAGTGTAGATGGGGCATGTTGGTCGTGCTGGGACTAATTTAGATGAGGCTCGTTGGTCGGGGTGGGACCAGTGTAGATGGGGCATGTTGGTCAGGGTGGGATTAGTTTAGATGTGGCATGATGGTCGGGTGAGACTAGTTTAGATGTGGCATGTTTGTCGGGGTGGGGCTAGTGTAGATGGGGCATGTTGGGCGTGGAGGGACTAGTGAAGATGGGGCATGTTGGTCGGGGTGGGACTAGTGTTATTGGGGCATGTTGGTCGGGGTGGGACTAGTGTAGATGAGGCATGTTGGTCGGGGTGGGACTAGAGTAGATGGGGCTTGTTGGGTGGGGTGAGACTAGTGTAGATGGGGCATGTTGGTCGGGGTGGGGCTAGTGTAGATGGGGCATGTTGGGCGTGGAGGGACTAGTGAAGATGGGGCATGTTGGTCGGGGTGGGACTAGTGTAGATGGGGCATGTTGGTCGGGGTGGGATTAGAGTAGATGGGGCTTGTTGGTCGGGGTGAGGCTAGTGTAGATGGGGGCATGTTGGTTGGGGTGGGACTAGTGTAGATGGGACATGTTGGGCGGGGAGAGACTAGAGAAGATAGGGCATGTTGGTCGGGTGGGACTAGTGTAGATGGGGCATGTTGGTCGGAGTGGGACTAGTGTAGATGGGCATGTTGGTCGGGGTGGGGCTAGTGTAGATGGGGGCATGTTGGTCGTGGTGGGTCTAGTGTAGATGGGTGATGTTGGTCGTGGTGGGACTAGTGTAGAAGGGGCAGGATGGTCGGGTGGGACTAGTGTAGATGGTGCATGTTGGTCGGGCTGGGACAAATGTAGATGGGGTGTTGGCCGGGGTGGGACTAGTGGAGATGAGGCATGTTGGTCGGGGTGGGACTAGTGAAGATGGGGCTTGTTCGGCGTGGTGGGAGTAGTGTAGATGGGGCACGTTGGTCGGGGTGGGACTAGTGTAGATGGGGCATGTGGTCAGGGTGGGATTAGTTTAGATGTGGCATGATGGTCGGGTGAGACTAGTTTAGATGTGGCATGTTGGTCGGGGTAAGCCTAGTGTAGATGGGGCATGTTGGTCTGGGTGGGACTAGTGTATATGGGGCATGTTGGTCGGGGTGGGACTAGTGTAGATGGGGCATGTTGGGCGGGGTGGGACTAGTGTAGATGGGGCATGTTGGTCGGGGTGGGACTAGTGTAGTTGAGTCATGTTGGTAAGGGTGGGATTAGTGTAGATGGGGCTTGTTGGGTGGGGTGAGACTAGTGTAGATGGGGCATGTTGCTCGGGGTGGGGCTAGTGTAGATGGGGCATGTTGGGCGTGGAGGGACTAGTGAAGATGGGGCATGTTGGTCGGGGTGGGATTAGTGTAGATGGGACATGTTGGTCGGGGTGGGATTAGAGTAGATGGGGCTTGTTGGTCGGGGTGAGACTCGTGTAGATGGAGGCATGTTGGTTGGGGTGGGACTAGTGTAGATGGGACATGTTGGGCGGGGAGAGACAAGTGAAGATAGGGCATGTTGGTCGGGGTGAGTGATGTAGATGGGGCTTGTTGGTCGGGATTAGTCTAGTGTAGATGGGGCATGTTGGTCGGGGTGGGACTAGTGTAGATGGGGCATGTTGGTCAGGGTGGGACTAGTGTAGATGGGACATGTTGGTCGGGGTGGCACTAGTGTAGATTGGACATGTTGGTCGGACTGGGACTAATGTAGATGGGGCACGTTGGTCGGGGTGGGACTAGTGTAGATGGGACATGTTTGTTGGGGTAGGACTAGAGTAGATGGGCATGTTGGTCGGGGTGGTACTAGTTTAGATGGGCTTGTTGGTTGGGGTGAGACTAGTGTAGATGAGGTGTTGGTCGGGGTGGGATTAGTGTAGATGAGGCATGTTGGTCTGGGTGGGATTAGTGTAGATGAGGCATGTTGGTCGGATGGGACTCGTGTAGATCGGGCATGTTGTGCGGGTGAGACTAGTTTAGATGTGGCATGATGGTCGGGGTGGGACAAGTGTTGATGGGGCATGTTGGTCGGGGTGGGACTAGTGTAGATGGGGCATGTTGGGCGGGGTGGGACTAGTGTAGATGGGGCATGTTGGTCGGGGTGGGACTAGTGTAGTTGAGTCATGTTGGCCAGGGTGGGATTAGTGTAGATGGGGCTTGTTGGGTGGGGTGAGACTAGTGTAGATGGGGCATGTTGCTCGGGGTGGGGCTTGTGTAGATGGGGCATGTTGGGCGTGGAGGGACTAGTGAAGATGGGGCATGTTGGTCGGGGTGGGACTAGTGTAGATGGGACATGTTGGTCGGGGTGGGATTAGAGTAGATGGGGCTTGTTGGTCGGGGTGAGACTAGTGTAGATGGGGGCATGTTAGTTGGGGTGGGACTAGTGTAGATGGGACATGTTAGGCGGGGAGAGACAAGTGAAGATAGGGCATGTTGGTCGGGGTGAGTGATGTAGATGGGGCTTGTTGGTCGGGATTAGTCTAGCGTAGATGGGGCATGTTGGTCGGAGTGGGACTAGTGTAGATGGGCATGTTGGTCGGGGTGGGGCTAGTGTAGATGGGGGCATGTTGGTCGTGGTGGGTCTAGTGTAGATGGGTGATGTTGGTCGTGGTGGGACTAGTGTAGAAGGGGCATGATGGTCGGGTGGGACTAGTGTAGATGGTGCATGTTGGTCGGGCTGGGACAAATGTAGATGGGGTGTTGGCCGGGGTGGGACTAGTGGAGATGAGGCATGTTGGTCGGGGTGGGACTAGTGAAGATGGGGCTTGTTCGGCGTGGTGGGAGTAGTGTAGATGGGGCACGTTGGTCGGGGTGGGACTAGTGTAGATGGGGCATGTGGTCAGGGTGGGATTAGTTTAGATGTGGCATGATGGTCGGGTGAGACTAGTTTAGATGTGGCATGTTGGTCGGGGTAAGCCTAGTGTAGATGGGGCATGTTGGTCTGGGTGGGACTAGTGTATATGGGGCATGTTGGTCGGGGTGGGACTAGTGTAGATGGGGCATGTTGGGCGGGGTGGGACTAGTGTAGATGGGGCATGTTGGTCGGGGTGGGACTAGTGTAGATGGGGCATGTTGGGCGGGGTGGGACTAGTGTAGATGGGGCATGTTGGTCGGGGTGGGACTAGTGTAGTTGAGTCATGTTGGTAAGGGTGGGATTAGTGTAGATGGGGCTTGTTGGGTGGGGTGAGACTAGTGTAGATGGGGCATGTTGCTCGGGGTGGGGCTAGTGTAGATGGGGCATGTTGGGCGTGGAGGGACTAGTGAAGATGGGGCATGTTGGTCGGGGTGGGATTAGTGTAGATGGGACATGTTGGTCGGGGTGGGATTAGAGTAGATGGGGCTTGTTGGTCGGGGTGAGACTCGTGTAGATGGAGGCATGTTGGTTGGGGTGGGACTAGTGTAGATGGGACATGTTGGGCGGGGAGAGACAAGTGAAGATAGGGCATGTTGGTCGGGGTGAGTGATGTAGATGGGGCTTGTTGGTCGGGATTAGTCTAGTGTAGATGGGGCATGTTGGTCGGGGTGGGACTAGTGTAGATGGGGCATGTTGGTCAGGGTGGGACTAGTGTAGATGGGACATGTTGGTCGGGGTGGCACTAGTGTAGATTGGACATGTTGGTCGGACTGGGACTAATGTAGATGGGGCACGTTGGTCGGGGTGGGACTAGTGTAGATGGGACATGTTTGTTGGGGTGGGACTAGAGTAGATGGGCATGTTGGTCGGGGTGGTACTAGTTTAGATGGGCTTGTTGGTTGGGGTGAGACTAGTGTAGATGAGGTGTTGGTCGGGGTGGGATTAGTGTAGATGAGGCATGTTGGTCTGGGTGGGATTAGTGTAGATGAGGCATGTTGGTCGGATGGGACTCGTGTAGATCGGGCATGTTGTGCGGGTGAGACTAGTTTAGATGTGGCATGATGGTCGGGGTGGGACAAGTGTTGATGGGGCATGTTGGTCGGGGTGGGACTAGTGTAGATGGGGCATGTTGGGCGGGGTGGGACTAGTGTAGATGGGGCATGTTGGTCGGGGTGGGACTAGTGTAGTTGAGTCATGTTGGCCAGGGTGGGATTAGTGTAGATGGGGCTTGTTGGGTGGGGTGAGACTAGTGTAGATGGGGCATGTTGCTCGGGGTGGGGCTAGTGTAGATGGGGCATGTTGGGCGTGGAGGGACTAGTGAAGATGGGGCATGTTGGTCGGGGTGGGACTAGTGTAGATGGGACATGTTGGTCGGGGTGGGATTAGAGTAGATGGGGCTTGTTGGTCGGGGTGAGACTAGTGTAGATGGGGGCATGTTGGTTGGGGTGGGACTAGTGAAGATGGGACATGTTAGGCGGGGAGAGACAAGTGAAGATAGGGCATGTTGGTCGGGGTGAGTGATGTAGATGGGGCTTGTTGGTCGGGATTAGTCTAGCGTAGATGGGGCATGTTGGTCGGGGTGGGACTAGTGTAGATGGGGCATGTTGGTCAGGGTGGGACTAGTGTAGATGGGACATGTTGGTCGGGGTGGCACTAGTGTAGATGCAGCATGTTGGTCGGGGTTGATCTAGTGTAGATGGGGCCTGTTGGTCGGGGTGAGACTAGTGTAGATGAGGTGTTGGTCGGGGTGGGATTAGTGTAGATGAGGCATGTTGGTCGGGGTGGGATTAGTGTAGATGAGGCATGTTGGTCGGATGGGACTCGTGTAGATCGGGCATGTTGTGCGGGTGAGACTAGTTTAGATGTGGTATGATGGTCGGGGTGGGACAAGTGTTGATGGGGCATGTTGGTCGGGGTTAGCCTAGTGTAGATGGGGCATGTTGGTCGGGGTGGGACTTGTGTAGATGGGGCATGTTGGTCGGGGTGGGACTAGTGTAGATGCAGCATGTTGGTCGGGGTTGGACTAGTATAGATGGGGCCTGTTGGTCGGGGCGGGACTAGTGTAGATGGGGCATGTTGGTCGGGATGGGACTAGTGTAGATGGGGCATGTTGGTCAGGGTGCGACTAGTGTAGATGGGGCATGTTGGTCGGGGTGGGACTAGTGTAGATGGGTCATGTTGGTCGGGGTTTGACTAGTGTAGATGGGGCATGTTAGTCGGGGTGGGGCCTGTGTAGATTGGGCATGTTGGTCGGGGTGGGACTAGTGTAGATGGGGCATGTTGGTCTGGGTGGGACTTGTGCAGATGTGGCATGATCGTCGTGGAGGAACTAGTGTAGGTGGGTCATGTTGGTCGGGGTGGGCCTCCTAGTGTAGATGGATCATGTTGAGCGGGGTGGGCCTCCTAGTGTAGATGGGACCTGTTGGTCGGGGTGGGACTTGTGTAGTTGGGGCATGTTGGGCGGGGAGAGACTAGGGAAGATAGGGCATGTTGGTCGGGGTGGGAATAGTGTAGATGGGGCATGTTGGTCGGGGTGGGACTAGTGTAGATGGGGCATGTTGGTCGGGGTGGAACTAGTGTAGATGGGGCATGTTGTCGGGGTGAGTGATGTAGATGGGGCTTGTTGGTCGGGATGGGTCTAGTGTAGATGGGCATGTTGTTCGGGGTGGATCTAGTGTAGATGGGGCATGTTGGTCAGGGTGGGACTAGTTTAGATGGGACATGTTGGTCGGGGTGGGACTAATGTAGATGGCACATGTTGGTTGGGTGAGACCAGTGTAGTTTGGGTGTTGGTCGAGGTCGAACTAGTGTAGATGAGGCATGTTGGTCGGGTGGGACAAGTGTAGATGGGGCATGTTGGTCTGGGAGGGACTAGTGTAGATGGGGCATATTGGTTGGGGTGGGACTAGTGTAGATGGGGCATGTTGGTCTGGGTGGGACTAGTGTAGACGGGGCATGTTGGTCGAGTGGGAATAGTTTAGATGTGGCATGATGGTCGGGTGGGACTAGTCAAGATGGGGCATGTTGGTTGGGGTGGGACTAGTGTAGATAGGCATGTTGGTTGGCGTGAGACTAGTGTAGATGGGTCATGTTGGTCGGGGTGGCACTAGTGTGGAAGGGCATGTTGGTCGGGGTGGGACTAGTGTAGATGGGGCATGTTGGTCGGGGTGAACTAGTGTAGATGGGGCATGTTGTTCGTGGTGAGTGATGTAGGTGGGGCTTGTTGGTCGGGATGGGTCTAGTGTAGATGGGGCATGTTGTTCGGGGTGGGTCTAGTGTAGATGGGGCATGTTGGTCAGGGTGGCACTAGTGTAGATGGGACATGTTGGTCGGGGTGGGACGAGTGTAGATGGGACATGTTGGTTGGGGTGGGAGCAGTGTAGTTGGGTGTTGGTCGAGGTGGAGCTAGTGTAGATGAGGCATGTTGGTCCGGGTGGGACTAGTGTAGATGGGGCATGTTGGTCTGGGAGGGACTAGTGTAGATGGGGCATGTTGGTTGGGGTGGGACTAGTGTAGATGGGGCATGTTGGTCTGGGTGGGACTAGTGTAGATGGAGCATGTTGGTCGAGTGGGAATAGTTTAGATGTGGCATGATGGTCGGGTGGGACTAGTGAAGATGGGGCATGTTGGTTGGGGTGGGACTAGTGTAGATAGGCATGTTGGTTGGCGTGGGACTAGTGTAGATGGGTCATGTTGGTCGGGGTGGCACTAGTGTAGATGGGGCATGTTGGTCGGGGTGGGACTAGTGTAGATGGGGCATGTTGGTCGGGGTGGGACTAATGTAGATGGGGCATTTTGGTCAGGGTGGGACTAGTGTAGAAGGGACATGTTGGTCGGACTGGGACTAATGTGGATGTGGCACGTCGATCGGGGTAGGAATGGTGTAGATGGGGCATGTTGGTTGGGGTGTGACTAGTGTAGATGGGGCATGTTGGTCGGGGTGGAACTAGTGTAGATGGGGCATGTTGTCGGGGTGAGTGATGTAGATGGGGCTTGTTGGTCGGGATGGGTCTAGTGTAGATGGGCATGTTGTTCGGGGTGGGTCTAGTGTAGATGGGGCATGTTGGTCAGGTGGGACTAGTGTAGATGGGACATGTTGGTCGGGGTGGGATTAGTGTAGATGGGACTTGTTGGTTGGGGTGGGACCAGTGTAGTTGGGTGTTGGTCGAGGTGGAACTAGTGTAGATGAGGCATGTTGGTCCGGGTGGGACTAGTGTAGATGGGGCATGTTGGTCTGGGAGGGACTAGTGTAGATGGAGCATGTTGGTCGAGTGGGAATAGTTTAGATGTGGCGTGATGGTCGGGTGGGACTAGTGAAGATGGGGCATGTTGGTTGGGGTGGGACTAGTGTAGATAAGCATGTTGGTTGGCGTGGGACTAATGTAGATGGGTCATGTTGGTCTGGGTGGCACTAGTGTAGATGGGGCATGTTGGTCGGGGTGGGACTAGTGTAGATGGGGCATGTTGGTCGGGGTGGGACTAATGAAGATGGGGCATTTTGGTCAGGGTGGGACTAGTGTAGAATGGACATGTTGGTCGGCCTGGGACTAATGTAGATGGGGCACGTCGATCGGGGTGGGACTGGTGTAGATGGGGCATGTTGGCTGGGGTGGGACTAGTGTAGATGGGGCATGTTGTGCGGGTGAGACCAGTTTAGATGTGGTATGATGGTCAGGGTGGGGCAAGTGTTGATGGGGCATGTTGGTCGGGGTTCGCCTAGTTTAGATGGGGCATGTTGGTCAGGGTGGGATTAGTTTAGATGTGGCATGATGGTCGGGTGAGACTAGTTTAGATGTGGCATGTTGGTCGGGGTTAGCCTAGTGTAGATGGGGCATGTTGGTCTGGGTGGGACTAGTGTATATGGGGCATGTTGGTCTGGGTGGGACTAGTGTAGATGGGGCATGTTGGGCGGGGTGGGACTAGTGTAGATGGGGCATGTTGGTCGGGGTGGGACTAGTGTAGTTGAGTCATGTTGGTCAGGGTGGGATTAGTGTAGATGGGGCTTGTTGGGTGGGGTGAGACTAGTGTAGATGGGGCATGTTGCTCGGGGTTGGGCTAGTGTAGATGGGGCATGTTGGGCGTGGAGGGACTAGTGAAGATTGGGCATGTTGGTCGGGGTGGGACTAGTGTAGATGGGACATGTTGGGCGTGGAGGGACTAGTGAAGATTGGGCATGTTGGTCGGGGTGGGATTAGAGTAGATGAGGTGTTGGTCGGGGTGGGATTAGTGTAGATGAGGCATGTTGGTCGGGGTAGGACTAGTGTGGATGGGGCATGTTGTGCGGGTGAGACTAGTTTAGATGTGGCATGATGGTCGGGGTGGGACAAGTGTTGATGGGGTATGTTGGTCGGGGTGGGACTAGTGTAGATGCAGCATCTTGGTCGGGCTGGGACTAGTGTAGATGAGGCTCGTTGGTCGGGGTGGGACTAGTGTAGATGGGGCATGTTGGTCAGGGTGGGATTAGTTTAGATGTGGCATGATGGTCGGGTGAGACTAGTTTAGATGTGGCATGTTGGTCGGGGTTAGCCTAGTGTAGATGTGGCATGTTGGTCTGGGTGGGACTAGTGTTATTGGGGCATGTTGGTCGGGGTGGGACTAGTGTAGATGAGTCATGTTGGTCGGGGTGGCACTAGTGTAGATGGGGCATGTTGGTCGGGGTGGGACTAGTGTAGATGAGGCATGTTGGTCAGGGTGGGATTAGTGTAGATGGGGCTTGTTGGGTGGGTTGAGACTAGTGTAGATGGGGCATGTTGGTCGGGGTGGGGCTAGTGTAGATGGGGCATGTTGGGCGTGGAGGGACTAGTGAAGATGGGGCATGTTGGGCGGGGTGGGACTAGTGTAGATGGGGCATGTTGGTCGGGGTGGGATTAGAGTAGATGGGGCTTGTTGGTCGGGGTGAGGCTAGTGTAGATGGGGACATGTTGGTTGGGGTGGGACTAGTGTAGATGGGACATGTTGGGCGGGGAGAGACTAATGAAGATAGGACATGTTGGTCGGGGTGGGACTAGTGGAGATGGGGCATGTTGGTCGGAGTGGGACTAGTGTAGATGGGCATGTTGGTCGGGGTGGGGCTAGTGTAGATGGGGGCATGTTGGCCGTGGTGGGTCTAGTGTAGATACGTGATGTTGGTCGTGGTGGGACTAGTGTAGAAGGGGCATGATGGTCGGGTGGGACTAGTGTAGATGGTGCATGTTGGTCGGGCTGGGACTAATGTAGATGGGCTGTTGGCCGGGGTGGGACTAGTGTAGATGAGGCATGTTGGTCGAGGTGGGACTAGTGAAGACGGGGCTTGTTCGGCGTGGTGGGAGTAGTGTAGATGGGGCACGTTGGTCGGGGTGGGACTAGTGTAGATGGGGCATGTTGGGCGGGGAGAGACTAGTGAAGTTAGGGCATGTTGGTCGGGGTGGGAATAGTGTAGACGGGGCATGTTGGTCGGGGTGGGACTTGTGTAGATGGGGCATGTTGGTCGTGGTGGAACTAGTGTAGATGGGGCATGTTGTCGGGGTGAGTGATGTAGATGGGGCTTGTTGGTCGGGATGGGTCTAGTGTAGATGGGGTATGTTGGTCGGGGTGGGTCTAGTGTAGATGGGGCATGTTGGTCAGGGTGGGACTAGTGTAGATGGGACATGTTGGTTGTGGTGGGACCAGTGTAGTTGGGTGTTGGTCGAGGTGGAACTAGTGTAGATGAGGCATGTTGGTCCGGGTGGGACTAGTGTAGGTGGGGCGTGTTGGTCTGGAGGGACTAGTGTAGATGGGGCATGTTGGTTGGGGTGGGACTAGTGTAGATGGGGCATGTTGGTCTGGGTGGGACTAGTGTAGATGGGGGATGTTGGTCGAGTGGGAATAGTTTAGATGTGGCATGATGGTCGGGTGAGACTAGTTTAGATGTGGCATGTTGGTCGGGGTTAGCCTAGTGTAGATGGGCATGTTGGTCTGGGTGGGACTAGTGTATATGGGGCTTGTTGGTCGGGGTGAGACTAGTGTAGATGGGGCATGTTGCTCGGGGTGGGGCTAGTGTAGATGGGGCATGTTGGGCGTGGAGGGACTAGTGAAGATGGGGCATGTTGGTCGGGGTGGGACTAGTGTAGATGGGACATGTTGGTCGGGGTGGGATTATAGTAGATGGGGCTTGTTGGTCCGGGTGAGACTAGTGTAGATGGGGCATGTTGGTTGGGGTGGGACTAGTGTAGATGGGACATGTTGGGCGGGGAGAGACAAGTGAAGATAGGGCATGTTGGTCGGGGTGAGTGATGTAGATGGGGCTTGTTGGTCGGGATTAGTCTAGTGTAAATGGGGCATGTTGGTCGGGGTGGGACTAGTGTAGATGGGGCATGTTGGTCAGGGTGGGACTAGTGTAGATGGGACATGTTGGTCGGGAAGGCACTAGTGTAGATGGGACATGTTGGTCGGACTGGGACTAATGTAGATGGGGCACGTTGGTCGGGGTGGGACTAGTGTAGATGGGACATGTTTGTTGGGGTAGGACTAGAGTAGATGGGCATGTTGGTCGGGGTGGTACTAGTGTAGATGGGCATGTTGGTTGGGGTGAGACTAGTGTAGATGAGGTGTTGGTCGGGGTGGGATTAGTGTAGATGAGGCATGTTTGTCGGGGTGGGACTCGTGTAGATGGGGCATGTTGTGCGGGTGAGAGTAGTTTAGATGTGGCATGATGGTCGGGGTGGGACAAGTGTTGATGGGGCATGTTGGTCGGGGTTAGCCTAGTGTAGATGGGGCATGTTGGTCGGGGTGGGACTTGTGTAGATGGGGCATGTTGGTCGGGGTGGGACTAGTGTAGATGCAGCATGTTGGTCGGGGTTGGACTAGTGTAGATGGGGCCTGTTGGTCGGGGCGGGACTAGTGTAGATGGGGCATGTTGGTCGGGTTGGGACTAGTGTAGATGGGGCATGTTGATCAGGGTGGGACTTGTGTAGATGGGGCATGTTGGTCGGGGTGGGACTAGTGTAGATGGGTCATGTTGGTCGGGGTTTGACTAGTGTAGATGGGGCATGTTAGTCGGGGTGGGCCTCCTAGTGTAGATGGGACCTGTTGTTCGGGGTGGGACTTGTGTAGATGGGGCATGTTGGGCGGGGAGAGACTAGTGAAGATAGGGCATGTTGGTCGGGGTGGGAATAGTGTAGATGGGACATGTTGGTCGGGGTGGGACTAGTGTAGATGGGGCATGTTGGTCGGGGTGGAACTAGTGTAGATGGGGCATGTTGTCGGGGTGAGTGATGTAGATGGGGCTTGTTGGTCGGGATGGGTCTAGTGTAGATGGGGCATGTTGGTCGGGGTGGGTCTAGTGTAGATGGAGCATGTTGGTCAGGGTGGGACTAGTTTAGATGCGACATGTTGGTCGGGGTGGGACTAGTGTAGATGGGACATGTTGGTTGGGGTGGGACCAGTGTAGTTGGGTGTTGGTCGAGGTGGAACTAGTGTAGAGGAGGCATGTTGGTCCGGGTGGGACTAGTGTAGATGGGGCATGTTGGTCTGGGAGGGACTAGTGTAGATGAGGCATGTTGGTCGGGGTGGGACTAGTGTAGATGGGGCATGTTGTGCGGGTGAGACTAGTTTAGATGTGGTATGATGGTCGGGGTGGGACAAGTGTTGATGGGGCATGTTGGTCGGGGTTCGCCTAGTGTAGATGGGGCATGTTGGTCCGGGTGGGACTAGTGTAGATGGGGCATGTTGGCCGGGGTGGGACTAATGTAGATGCAGCATGTTGGTCGGGCTGGGACTAGTGTAGATGGGGCATGTTGGTCGGGGTGGGACTAGTGTAGATGGGGCATGTTAGTCGGGGTGAGCGCTGCGTAGATGGGGCATGTTGGTCGGGGTGGGACTAGTGTAGATGGGGCATGTTGGTCTGGGTGGCACTATTGTAGGTGGCGTATGTTGGTTGGGGTGGGGCTGATGTAGATGGGCATGTTGGTCGGGGTGGGACTAGTGTAGATGGGGGCATGTTGGTCGTGGTGGGTCTAGTGTAGATGGGTGATGTTGGTCGTGGTGGGACTAGTGTAGAAGGGGCATGATGGTCGGGTGGGACTAGTGTAGATGGGGCATGTTGGTCGAGTGGGAATAGTTTAGATGTGGCATGATGGTCGGGTGGGACTAGTGAAGATGGGGCATGTTGGTCGGGGTGAGACTAATGTAGATGGGGCATGTTGGTCGGGTGGGACTAATGTAGATGGGGCATTTTGGTCAGGGTGGGACGTGTAGAAGGGACATGTTGGTCGGACTGGGACTTATGTAGATGGGGCACGTCGGTCGGGGTGGGACTGGTGTAGATGGGGCATGTTGGTTGGGGTGTGACTAGTGTAGATGGGCATGTTGGTCGGGGTGGTACTAGTGTAGATGGGCATGTTGGTTGGGGTGAGACTAGTGTAGATGAGGTGTAGGTCGGGGTGGGATTAGTGTAGATGAGGCATATTGGTCGTGGTGGGACTAGCGTAGATGGGGCATGTTGTGCGGGTGAGACTAGTTTAGATGTGGCATGATGGTCAGGGTGGGACAAGTGTTGATGGGGCATGTTGGTCGGGGTTCGCCTAGTGTAGATGGGGCATATTGGTCGGGGTGGGACTAGTGTAGATGGGGCATGTTGGTCGGGGTGGGACTAGTGTAGATGCAGCATGTTGGTCGGGCTGGGACTAGTGTAGATGGGGCATGTTGGTCGGGTTGGGACTAGTATAGATGGGGCATGTTAGTCGGGGCGAGCCCTGTGTAGATGGGGCATGTTGGTCGGGGTGGGACTAGTGTAGATGGGGCATGTTGGTCGGGGTGGGACTAGTGTAGATGGGACATGTTGGTTGGGGTGGGACCAGTGTAGTTGGGTGTTGGTCGAGGTGGAACTAGTGTAGAGGAGGCATGTTGGTCCGGGTGGGACTAGTGTAGATGGGGCATGTTGGTCTGGGAGGGACTAGTGTAGATGAGGCATGTTGGTCGGGGTGGGACTAGTGTAGATGGGGCATGTTGTGCGGGTGAGACTAGTTTAGATGTGGTATGATGGTCGGGGTGGGACAAGTGTTGATGGGGCATGTTGGTCGGGGTTCGCCTAGTGTAGATGGGGCATGTTGGTCCGGGTGGGACTAGTGTAGATGGGGCATGTTGGCCGGGGTGGGACTAATGTAGATGCAGCATGTTGGTCGGGCTGGGACTAGTGTAGATGGGGCATGTTGGTCGGGGTGGGACTAGTGTAGATGGGGCATGTTAGTCGGGGTGAGCGCTGCGTAGATGGGGCATGTTGGTCGGGGTGGGACTAGTGTAGATGGGGCATGTTGGTCTGGGTGGCACTATTGTAGGTGGCGTATGTTGGTTGGGGTGGGGCTGATGTAGATGGGCATGTTGGTCGGGGTGGGACTAGTGTAGATGGGGGCATGTTGGTCGTGGTGGGTCTAGTGTAGATGGGTGATGTTGGTCGTGGTGGGACTAGTGTAGAAGGGGCATGATGGTCGGGTGGGACTAGTGTAGATGGGGCATGTTGGTCGAGTGGGAATAGTTTAGATGTGGCATGATGGTCGGGTGGGACTAGTGAAGATGGGGCATGTTGGTCGGGGTGAGACTAATGTAGATGGGGCATGTTGGTCGGGTGGGACTAATGTAGATGGGGCATTTTGGTCAGGGTGGGACGTGTAGAAGGGACATGTTGGTCGGACTGGGACTTATGTAGATGGGGCACGTCGGTCGGGGTGGGACTGGTGTAGATGGGGCATGTTGGTTGGGGTGTGACTAGTGTAGATGGGCATGTTGGTCGGGGTGGTACTAGTGTAGATGGGCATGTTGGTTGGGGTGAGACTAGTGTAGATGAGGTGTAGGTCGGGGTGGGATTAGTGTAGATGAGGCATATTGGTCGTGGTGGGACTAGTGTAGATGGGGCATGTTGTGCGGGTGAGACTAGTTTAGATGTGGCATGATGGTCAGGGTGGGACAAGTGTTGATGGGGCATGTTGGTCGGGGTTCGCCTAGTGTAGATGGGGCATATTGGTCGGGGTGGGACTAGTGTAGATGGGGCATGTTGGTCGGGGTGGGACTAGTGTAGATGCAGCATGTTGGTCGGGCTGGGACTAGTGTAGATGGGGCATGTTGGTCGGGTTGGGACTAGTATAGATGGGGCATGTTAGTCGGGGCGAGCCCTGTGTAGATGGGGCATGTTGGTCGGGGTGGGACTAGTGTAGATGGGGCATGTTGGTCGGGGTGGGACTAGTGTAGATGGGACATGTTGGTTGGGGTGGGACCAGTGTAGTTGGGTGTTGGTCGAGGTGGAACTAGTGTAGAGGAGGCATGTTGGTCCGGGTGGGACTAGTGTAGATGGGGCATGTTGGTCTGGGAGGGACTAGTGTAGATGAGGCATGTTGGTCGGGGTGGGACTAGTGTAGATGGGGCATGTTGTGCGGGTGAGACTAGTTTAGATGTGGTATGATGGTCGGGGTGGGACAAGTGTTGATGGGGCATGTTGGTCGGGGTTCGCCTAGTGTAGATGGGGCATGTTGGTCCGGGTGGGACTAGTGTAGATGGGGCATGTTGGCCGGGGTGGGACTAATGTAGATGCAGCATGTTGGTCGGGCTGGGACTAGTGTAGATGGGGCATGTTGGTCGGGGTGGGACTAGTGTAGATGGGGCATGTTAGTCGGGGTGAGCGCTGCGTAGATGGGGCATGTTGGTCGGGGTGGGACTAGTGTAGATGGGGCATGTTGGTCTGGGTGGCACTATTGTAGGTGGCGTATGTTGGTTGGGGTGGGGCTGATGTAGATGGGCATGTTGGTCGGGGTGGGACTAGTGTAGATGGGGGCATGTTGGTCGTGGTGGGTCTAGTGTAGATGGGTGATGTTGGTCGTGGTGGGACTAGTGTAGAAGGGGCATGATGGTCGGGTGGGACTAGTGTAGATGGGGCATGTTGGTCGAGTGGGAATAGTTTAGATGTGGCATGATGGTCGGGTGGGACTAGTGAAGATGGGGCATGTTGGTCGGGGTGAGACTAATGTAGATGGGGCATGTTGGTCGGGTGGGACTAATGTAGATGGGGCATTTTGGTCAGGGTGGGACGTGTAGAAGGGACATGTTGGTCGGACTGGGACTTATGTAGATGGGGCACGTCGGTCGGGGTGGGACTGGTGTAGATGGGGCATGTTGGTTGGGGTGTGACTAGTGTAGATGGGCATGTTGGTCGGGGTGGTACTAGTGTAGATGGGCATGTTGGTTGGGGTGAGACTAGTGTAGATGAGGTGTAGGTCGGGGTGGGATTAGTGTAGATGAGGCATATTGGTCGTGGTGGGACTAGTGTAGATGGGGCATGTTGTGCGGGTGAGACTAGTTTAGATGTGGCATGATGGTCAGGGTGGGACAAGTGTTGATGGGGCATGTTGGTCGGGGTTCGCCTAGTGTAGATGGGGCATATTGGTCGGGGTGGGACTAGTGTAGATGGGGCATGTTGGTCGGGGTGGGACTAGTGTAGATGCAGCATGTTGGTCGGGCTGGGACTAGTGTAGATGGGGCATGTTGGTCGGGTTGGGACTAGTATAGATGGGGCATGTTAGTCGGGGCGAGCCCTGTGTAGATGGGGCATGTTGGTCGGGGTGGGACTAGTGTAGATGGGGCATGTTGGTCGGGGTGGCACTATTGTAGGTGGGGTATGTTGGTTGGGGTGGGACTGATGTAGATGGGCATGTTGGTCGGGATGGGACTAGTGTAGATGGGGGCATGTTGGTCGTGGTGGGTCTAGTGTAGATGGGTGATGTTGGTCGTGGTGGGACTAGTGTAGAAGGGGCATGATGGTCGGGTTGGGAGTAGTGTAGATGGGGCATGTTGGTCAGGGTGGGATTAGTTTAGATGTGGCATGATGGTCGGGTGAGACTAGTTTAGATGTGGCATGTTGGTCGGGATTAGTCTAGTGTAGATGGGGCATGTTGGTCGGGGTGGGACTAGTGTAGATGGGACATGTTGGTCGGACTG
The DNA here is from genome assembly GCA_036785375.1 of Leucoraja ocellata. Lineage (NCBI taxonomy): Eukaryota > Metazoa > Chordata > Chondrichthyes > Rajiformes > Rajidae > Leucoraja > Leucoraja ocellata. Next base: position 336,364 of record JAWMAR010000654.1, on the reverse strand, counting down.
GGACTAATGTAGATGGGGCACGTTGCTCGGGGTGGGACTAGTGTAGATGGGGCTTGTTGGGTGGGGTGGGACTAGTGTAGATGGGGCATGTTGGTCGGGGTGGGGCTAGTGTAGATGGGGCATGTTGGACGTGGAGGGACTAGTGAAGATGGGGCATGTTGGTCGGGGTGGGACTAGTGTAGATGGGCATGTTGGTTGGGGTGAGACTAGTGTAGATGAGGTGTAGGTCGGGGTGGGATTAGTGTAGATGAGGCATATTGGTCGTGGTGGGACTAGTGTAGATGGGGCATGTTGTGCGGGTGAGACTAGTTTACATGTGGCATGATGGTCAGGGTGGGACAAGTGTTGATGGGGCATGTTGGTCGGGGTTCGCCTAGTGTAGATGGGGCATATTGGTCGGGGTGGGACTAGTGTAGATGGGGCATGTTGGTCGGGGTGGGACTAGTGTAGATGCAGCATGTTGGTCGGGCTGGGACTAGTGTAGATGGGGCATGTTGGTCGGGTTGGGACTAGTATAGATGGGGCATGTTAGTCGGGGCGAGCCCTGTGTAGATGGGGCATGTTGGTCGGGGTGGGACTAGTGTAGATGGGGCATGTTGGTCGGGGTGGCACTATTGTAGGTGGGGTATGTTGGTTGGGGTGGGACTGATGTAGATGGGCATGTTGGTCGGGATGGGACTAGTGTAGATGGGGGCATGTTGGTCGTGGTGGGTCTAGTGTAGATGGGTGATGTTGGTCGTGGTGGGACTAGTGTAGAAGGGGCATGATGGTCGGGTTGGGAGTAGTGTAGATGGGGTATGTTGGTCAGGGTGGGATTAGTTTAGATGTGGCATGATGGTCGGGTGAGACTAGTTTAGATGTGGCATGTTGGTCGGGATTAGTCTAGTGTAGATGGGGCATGTTGGTCGGGGTGGGACTAGTGTAGATGGGACATGTTGGTCGGACTGGGACTAATGTAGATGGGGCACGTTGCTCGGGGTGGGACTAGTGTAGATGGGGCTTGTTGGGTGGGGTGGGACTAGTGTAGATGGGGCATGTTGGTCGGGGTGGGGCTAGTGTAGATGGGGCATGTTGGACGTGGAGGGACTAGTGAAGATGGGGCATGTTGGTCGGGGTGGGACTAGTGTAGATGGGGCATGTTGGTCGGGGTGAGGCTAGTGTAGATGGGGGCATGTTGGTTGGGATGGGACTAGTGTAGATGGGACATGTTGGGCGGGGAGCGACTAGTGAAGATACGGCATGTTGGTCGGGGTGGGACTAGTGTAGATGGGGCATGTTGGTCGGATTGGGACTAGTGTAGATGGGCATGTTGGTCGGGGTGGGGCTAGTGTAGATGGGGGCATGTTGGTCCTGGTGGGTCTAGTGTAGATGGGTGATGTTGGTCGTGGTGGGACTAGTGTAGAAGGGGCATGATGGTCAGGTGGGACTAGTGTAGATGGGGCATGTATGTCGGGCTGGGACTAATGTAGATGGGGTGTTGGCCGGGGTGGGACTAGTGTAGATGAGGCATGTTGGTCGGGGTGGGACTAGTGTAGATGGGGCTTGTTCGGCGTGGTGGGAGTAGTGTAGATGGGGCACGTTGGTCGGGGTGGGACTAGTGTAGATGGGGCATGTTGGTCAGGGTGGGATTAGTTTAGATGTGGCATGATGGTCGGGTGAGACTAGTTTAGATGTGGCATGTTGGTCGGGGTTAGCCTAGTGTAGATGGGGCATGTTGGTCTGGGTGGGACTAGTGTATATGGCGCATGTTGGTCGGGTGGGACTAGTGTAGATGGGGCATGTTTGGCGGGGTGGGACTAGTGTAGATGGGGCATGTTGGTCGGGGTGGGACTAGTGTAGTTGAGTCATGTTGGTCAGGGTGGGATTAGTGTAGATGGGGCTTGTTGGGTGGGGTGAGACTAGTGTAGATGGGGCATGTTGCTCGGGGTGGGGCTAGTGTAGATGGGGCATGTTGGGCGTGGAGGGACTAGCGAAGATGGGGCATGTTGGTCGGGGTGGGACTAGTGTAGATGCGGCATGTTGGTCGGGGTGGGGCTAGTGTAGATGGGGCATGTTTGGCGGAGAGAGACTAGTGAAGATAGGGCATGTTGGTCGGGGTGAGTGATGTAGATGGGGCTTGTTGGTCGGGATTAGTCTAGTGTAGATGGGGCATGTTGGTCGGGGTGGGACTAGTGTAGATGGGACATGTTGGTCGGACTGGGACTAATGTAGATGGGGCACGTTGGTCGGGGTGGGACTAGTATAGATGGGACTTGTTTGTTGGGGTGGGACTAGAGTAGATGGGCATGTTGATCGGGGTAGTACTAGTGTAGATGGGCATGTTGGTTGGGTTGAGACTAGTGTAGATGAGGTGTTGGTCGGGGTGGGATTAGTGTAGATGGTACATGTTTGGCGGGGAGAGACTAGTGAAGATAGGGCATGTTGGTCGGGGTGAGTGATGTAGATGGGGCTTGTTGGTCGGGATTAGTCTAGTGTAGATGGGGCATGTTGGTCGGGGTGGGACTAGTGTAGATGGGACATGTTGGTCGGACTGGGACTAATGTAGATGGGGCACGTTGCTCGGGGTGGGACTAGTGTAGATGGGGCTTGTTGGGTGGGGTGAGACTAGTGTAGATGGGGCATGTTGCTCGGGGTGGGGCTAGTGTAGATGGGGCATGTTGGGCGTGGAGGGACTAGCGAAGATGGGGCATGTTGGTCGGGGTGGGACTAGTGTAGATGCGGCATGTTGGTCGGGGTGGGATTAGAGTAGATGGGGCTTGTTGGTCGGGGTGAGACTAGTGTAGATGGGGGCATGTTAGTTGGGGTGGGACTAGTGTAGATGGGACATGTTTGGCGGGGAGAGACTAGTGAAGATAGGGCATGTTGGTCGGGGTGAGTGATGTAGATGGGGCTTGTTGGTCGGGATTAGTCTAGTGTAGATGGGGCATGTTGGTCGGGGTGGGACTAGTGTAGATGGGGCATGTTGGTCATGGTGGGACTAATGTAGATGGGACATGTTGGTCGGGGTGGGACTAGTGTAGATGGGACATGTTGGTCGGACTGGGACTAATGCAGATGGGGCACGTTGGTCGGGGTGGGACTAGTGTAGATGGAACTTGTTTGTTAGGGTGGGACTAGAGTCGATGGGCATGTTGATCGGGGTAGTACTAGTGTAGATGGGCATGTTGGTTGGGTTGAGACTAGTGTAGATGATGTGTTGGTCGGGGTGGGATTAGTGTAGGTGAGGCATGTTGGTCGGGGTTAGCCTAGTGTAGATGAGGCATGTTGGTCGGGGTGGGAATTGCGTAGATGGGGCATGTTGGTCGGGGTGGGACTAGTGTAGATGCAGCTTGTTGGTCGGGGGGGGGGGGACTAGTGTAGATGGGGCCTGTTGGTCGCGGTGGGACTAGTGTAGATGGGGCATGTTGGTCCGGGTGGGACTAGTGTAGATGGGGCATGTTGGCCGGGGTGGGACTAGTGTAGATGGGGCATGTTGGTCGGGGTGGGACTAGCGTAGATGGGGCATGTTGGTCGGGGTTTGACTAGTGTAGATGGGGCATGTTAGTCGGGGTGAGCGCTGTGCAGATGGGGCATGTTGGTCGGGGTGGGACTAGTATAGATGGGGCATATTGGTCTGGGTGGGACTTGTGTAGATGTGGCATGATGGTCGTGGAGGAACTAGTGTAGGTGGGTCATGTTGGTCGGGGTGGGCCTCCTAGTGTAGATGGGACCTGTTGGTCGGGGTGGGGCTTGTGTAGATGGGGCATGTTGTTCGGGGTGAGACTAGTGTAGATGGGACATGTTGGGCGGAGAGAACCTAGTGAAGATAGGGCATGTTGGTCGGGGTGGGACTAGTGTAGATGGTGCATGTTGGTCGGGGTGGGACTAGTGTAGATGGGGCATGTTGGTCGGGGTGGAACTAGTGTAGATGGGGCATGTTGGTCGGGGTGAGTGATGTAGATGGGGCTTGTTGGTCGGGATGGGTCTAGTGTAGATGGCGCATGTTGGCCGGGGTGGGACTAGTGTAGATGGGGCATGTTGGCCAGGGTGGGACTAGTGTAGATGGGACATGTTGGTCGGGGTGGGACTAGTGTAGATGGGGCATGTTGGTTGGGGTGTGACCAGTGTAGTTGGATGTTGGTCGAGGTGGAACTAGTATAGATGAGGCATGTTGGTCCGGGTGGTACTAGTGTAGATGGGGCATGTTGGTCTGGGTGGGAATAGTATAGATGGGGGCATGTTGGTTGGGGGTGGGACTAGGTAGATGGGGCATGTTGTTCTGTGTAGGACTAGTGTAGATAGGCATGTTGGTCGAGTGGGAATAGTTTAGATGTGGCATGATGGTCGGGGTGGGACTAGTGTAGATGGGGCATGTTGGTCGGGGTGGGACTAGTGTGGATGGGGCATATTGGTTGGGGTGGGACTAGTGTAGATAGGGCATGTTGGTCGGGGTGGACAAGTGTTGATGGGGCATGTTGGTCTGTGTGGGACTAGTGTAGATAGGCATGTTGGTCGAGTGGGAATAGTTTAGATGTGGCATGATGGTCGGGGTGGGACAAGTGTGGATGGGGCATATTGGTTGGGGTGGGACTAGTGTAGATGGGGCATGTTGGTCGGGGTGGGACTAGTGTTGAGGGGCATGTTGGTCTGGGTAGGACTAGTGTAGATGGGGCATGTTGTTCGGGGTGGGAGTACTGTAGATGGGGCATGTTGGTCGGGGTGGGTCTAGTGCAGATAGGTCACGTTGGTCGGGGTGGCACTAGTGTAGATGGCATCTTGGTCAGGGTGGGACTCATGTAGATGGGGCATGTTGATCGGGTGAGACTAGTGTAGATGGGGTGTTGGTCGGGGTTGGACTAGTGTGGATTGGTCGTTTTGGTCGGGGTGGGACTAGTGTAGATGGGGCATGTTGGTGGGTTGGGCCTAGCGTAGATGGGGCATGTTTGTCGGGTGGGAATAGTTTAGATGTGGTATGATGGTCGGGGTGGGACTAGTGTTGATGGGGCATGTTGGTCGGGTGGCACTACAGTAGATGGGGCATGTTGATCAGGGTGGGACAAGTGTAGATGGGTCATGTTGGTCGGGGTGGGACTAGTGTAGATGAGGCATGTTGGTCGGCTGGGACTAGTGTAGATGGGGCATGTTGGTCTGGGTGGGACTAATGCAGATGGGACTTGTTGGTTGGAGTAAGACTAGTTTAGATAGGGCATGTTGGTCGGGGAGGTACTACTGTAGATGAGGCATGTTGGTCGGGTGTGACTAGTTTAGATGTGGCGTGATAGTCGGGGAGGTACTAGTGTAGATGGGGCATGTTGATCGGTGTGGGAGTAGTATAGATGGGGCATGTTGGTCGGGGTGGGTCTAGTGTACATGGGGCATTTTAGTCGGGCGAGACCAGTTAAGATGTGGCATGATGGTCGGGGTGGGACAAGTGTTGATGGGGCATGTTGGTCGGGGTTAGCCTAGTGTAGATGGGGCATGTTGGTCGGGGTGGGACTAGTGTACATGGAGCATGTTGGTCGGGTGGGACTAGTGTAGATGGGTCATGTTGGTCGTGGTGGGACTAGTGTAGATGGAGCGTGTTGATCGGGGTGGGACTAGTGTAGCTGGGGCATGTTGACCGTGGTGGGACTAGTGAAGATGGGGCTTGATGGTCGGGGTGGGACTAGTGTAGATGGGGCATGTTGGTTGGGGTGGGACTAGTGTAGATGGGGCATGTTGGTCGGGGTGGGACTAGTGTATATGGGGCATGTTGGTCGGGGTGGGACTAGTGTAGATGAGCCATGTTGGTCGGGGTGGTAGATGGGGCATGTTGGTCGGGTGAGACTAGTTTAGATAGAGCATGATGGTCGGGGTGGGACAAGTGTTGATGGGGCATGTTGGTCGGGGTTAGCCTAGTGTAGATGGGGCATGTTGGTCTGATTGGGACTAGTGTATATGGGGCATGTTGGTCGGGGTGGGACTAGTGTAGATGGGTCATGTTGGTCGGGGTGGCACTAGTGTAGATGGGGCATGTTGGTCGGGGTGGGACTAATGTAGATGGGGCATTTTGGTCAGGGTGGGACTAGTGTAGATGGGACATATTGGTCGGACTGGGACTAATGTAGATGGGGCACGTTGGTCGTGGTGTGACTAGTGTAGATGGGGCATGTTTGTTGGGGTGGGACTAGAGTAGATGGGCATGTTGGTCGGGGTGGTACTAGTGTAGATGGGGCATGTTGGTCGGGGTGGGACTAGTGTAGATGGGGCATGTTGGTCGGGGTGGGACTAGTGTAGATGGGGCATGTTGGTCGGGGTGGGACTAGTGTAGATGCAGCATGTTGGTCGGGGTGGGACTAGTGTAGATGGGGCATGATGGTCGGGGTGGGACTAGTGTAGATGGGGCATGTTGGTCGGGGTGGGACTAGTGTAGATGGGGCATGTTGGTCAGGGTGGGACTAGTGTAGATGGGGCATGTTGGTCGGGGTGGGACTAGTGTAGATGGGTCATGTGGGTCGGGGTTTGACTAGTGTAGATGGGGCATGTTAGTCGTGGTGGGGCCTGTGTAGATTGGGCATGTTGGTCGGGGGGACTAGTGTAGATGAGGCATGTTGGTCGTGGAGGAACTAGTGTAGATGGGTCATGTTGGTCGGGGTGGGCGTTCTAGTGTAGATGGGACCTGTTGGTCGGGGTGGGACTTGTGTAGATGGGGCATGTTGGTCGGGGTGAGACTAGTGTAGTTGGGACATGTTGGTCGGGATGGGACTATTGTAGATGGGACATGTTGGTCGGGGTGGGACTAGTGTAGATGGGGTATGTTGGTTGGGGTGCGACTAGTGTAGATGGGGCATGTTGGATGTGGTGGGACTGGTGTAGATGGGCATGTTGGTCGGGGTGAGACTATTGTAGATGGGGTTTTGTTCGGGGAGGGACTTGTGTAGATGAGGCATGTTGTTCGGGGTGGGATTAGTGTAGATGGAGCATGTTGGTCGGGGTGGGACTAGTGTAGATGGGGCATGGTGGTCGGGTGGGACTAGTGTTGATGGGGCATGTTGGTCGGGGTGGGCCCAGTGTAGATGGGTCATGTTGGTCGTGGTGGGACTTGTGTAGATGGGGCATGATGGTCGGGTTGAACTAGTGTAGATGGGGCATGTTTGTCAGTGTGGGACTAGTGTGGATGGGGCATGTTAGGCGGGATGGGGCTAGTGTAAATGGGGCATGTTGGTCGTGGTGGGTCTAGTGTAGATGGGTCTTGTTGGTCGTGGTGGGACTAGTGTAGAAGGGGCATGATGGTCGGGTGGGACTAGTGTAGATGGGGCATGTTGGTCGGGCTGGGACTAATGTAGATGGGGTGTTGGCCGGGGTGGGACTAATGTAGATGAGGCATGTTGGTCGGGGTGGGACTAGTGTAGATGGGGCATGTTGGTCGGGGTGGGATTAGTGTAGATGGGGCATGTTGGTCGGGTGGGACTAGTGTAGATGGGGCATGTTGGTTTGGGTGGGTCTATTGTAGATGGGGAATGTTGGTCGGGGTGGGATTAGTGTAGATGGGGCATGTTGGTCGGGGTGGGACTAGTGTAGATGGGACATGTTGGTCGGGGTGGGACTACTGTAGATGCAGCATGTTGGTCGGGGTGGGACTAGTGTAGATGGGGCATGTTGGTCGTGGTGAGCCTAGTGTAGATGGGGCATTTTGGCCGGTGTGTGCAAGTTGGGCTCTCTCTCTCTCTCTGTCTCTCTCTGTCTCTCTCTCTCTCTCTCTCTCTCTCTCTCTCTCTCTCTCTCTCTCTCTCTCTCTCTCTCTCTCTCTCTCTCTCTCTCTCTCTCTCTCTCTCTCTCTCTCTCTCTCTCTCTCTCTCTCTCTCTCTCTCTCTCTCTCTCTCTCTCTCTCTCTCTCTCTCTCTCCTCTCTCTCTCTGAAGTGTAAGATTATCCACTTTGGTGGCAAAAACAGGAAAGTAGACTATAATCTAAATGGTAGCCGATTAGGAAAAGGAGAGATGCAACGAGACCTGGGTGTCATGGTACACCAGTCATTGAAAGTGGGCTGCTGGTGCAGCAGGCAGTAAAGGAAGCCAATGGTATGAGAGCATTCATAGCAAAAGGATTTGAGTATAGGAGCAGGGAGGTTCTACTGCAGTTGTACAGGGTCTTGGTGAGACCACACATGGAGTATTTGAGTGCAGTTTTGGTCTCCAAATCTGAGGAAAGATATTCTTCCCATAGAGCGAGTATAGAGAAGGTTCACCAGACTGATTCCTGGGATGTCAGGACTTTCATATGAAGAAAGACTGGATAGACTCGGCTTGTACTCGCTAGAATTTAGGAGATTGAGGGGGATCTTATAGAAACCTTATAACATTCTTAAGGTGTTGGACAGGCCTAGATGCATGAAGATTGTTCCGGATGTTGGGGAAGTCCAGGACAAGGGTTCACAATTTGAGGATAGAGGGGAAATACTTTAGGGCCGAGATGAGAAAAACATTTTTTACATAGAGAGTAGTGAATCACTGGAACTCTCTGCCACATAATGTAGTTGAGGCCAGTTCATTGGCTGTAATTAAGAGGGAGTTAGATGTGTCCCTTGTGGCTAAGGGGATCAGGGGGTATGGAAAGAAGGCAGGTACAGGATACTGAGTTGGATGATCAGCCAAGATCATGTTGAATGGCGGTGCAGGCTCGAAGGGCCGAATGGCCTACTCCTGCACCTATTGTCTATGTTTCTATGTTTCAACTGAGCTGGAAATTGTGGAATTGTTTATAGCTAGATAGAATATATAGCAAATTGCTACCTTGATAGCTAAGTGTGAGAACAGCTGGATAACTATAATCTAATGTACTATAAGCCTTCTTCAGTCTGAAGAAGGGTTTCGGCCCGAAACGTTACCTATTTCCTTCGCTCCATAGTTGCTGCTGCACCCGTTGAGTTTCTCCAGCATTTTTGTGTACCTTCGATTTTCCAGCATCTGCAGTTCCTTCTTGAACAGCTAGTGTACTGTTCCGTTCACCTCTGTCCGCAGGTCGTAGCTATATGAGGAGCCTACTAGCGGACGGAGAACACATCTTTGTGGGGCAGAGGCGTTTAGAATCATCGTAGCGGAGGTGTTGTCACCTATCAGACTGAAGAAGGGTCTCGACCCGAAAGGTCGCCCATTGCTTCTTTGCAGAGATGCTGCCTGTCGCGCTGAGTTACAACGGCATTTTGTGTCTATCTTTGGTTTAAACCTAGCATCTGCAGTTCCTTGCGACCTATATAGCTCGATAGATAGCTAGATAAATGTATGGTTAGCTCCATGGCTCGATAACCAGAAATCCAGCTAGCTGGACAGATAGGTAGCTGACTCGATTGCTATATGTCTTGATGACTAAATGTTTAGATAGGCAAATGCCTGGGCGGGTAGATAGCAGAGGATTATATGGCTAGTTGTCTAGCTGGCTTTCTGGCAAGATAGCTGATCGGTTAGCTGGCTAATTGTCTAGATGCCTAGCTGGTTCGACGGCTTGATGGATAGACAGCTTGGCAAGTATTTAGCTATCTACAAAGACAGCTAGAGATATAACTACATATTGGGGGTTCAGACACGGCTTGTACTCGGTAGAATTTAGGAGATTGAGGGGGGATCTTATAGAAACTTACAAAATTCTTAAGGTGTTAGACAGGCTAGATGAAGGAAGATTGTTCCCGATGTTGGGGAAGTCCAGGACAAGGAGTCACAGTTTGAGGATAGAGGGGAAATACTTTAGGACCGAGTTGAGAAATATTTTTTTTACACAGAGAGTGGTGAATCTGTGGAACTCTCTGCCACAGAGGGTAGTTGAGGCCAGTTCATTGGCTGTACTTAAGAGGGAGTTCGATGTGTCCCTTGTGGCTAAAGGGATTAGGGGGTATGGAGAGAAGGCAGGTACAGGATACTGAGTTCGATGATCAGCCATGATCATATTGAATGGCGGTGCAGGCTCGAAGGACCGAATGGCCTACTCCTGCACCTATTTTCTATGTTTCTATGTTTCTACTCAGCTAGAAATTGTGGAAATGTTTATAGCTAGATAGAATATATAGCAAATAGCTACTTTGATAGCTAAGTGTGAGAACAGCTGGATAACTATAATCTAATATACTGTTCCGTTCACCTGTGTTCCAGTGTGGGCATGTACCTCAAAGAGAAAAGACCACGGTGGATTTGAAATAAATACAGAAACATATATTACACACTGCAATAACCGATGTGGTGGTTCCGACTATGTTTAATCAATCTCATGGTGTTTTATTTTTATAATTAATAAGCTAAAGCACCTGTGACTAACTTACAAGATGCAGCCTGTCGTTGTATGAGACTCAGCTCAGTGTCTTTGTGCAAGCTCCTGCCTGTCCACGGGATGGATGCCAATATCTACATTCCTTAGAGCAGGGAGTATCCTTTCTGCTGATACCAAATCCAACCTTTTCAGTAACACAGTGTTATTCGGCTGTAAATATAATGCCTTGAAATATGTTCTTTAACATTTCTGAAGGATCGACTTTGTGCCATTAACCACGTTTATTAGAGAGAGTTTCCGAGGGGCTATTTTTTTAAATGAATGTACGCAGTAATGCGGTTTTCTGTCGCGTTACAGGTGAGGGATGTTTGAGCTGTAACTCGCAAGGCGGCTGGCAGCACCGTTCACACACAGGGCGGAGCTGACAATCTCCCTGTGCACGGGGCGGATCAGATTCACAGCTTGGGATTCGTTGAAGTAAAGCTAAAACATCCACCCCATTGGTCCGAATGGAATAGCAAAAACAGAGGTTGTGAGATCTACACGGAAATCCGGGCAGAAAATAATTGCGATGGTGAGGTCAGGTGTTTCTTTGATGTTGCTGCCGATGTTTCCACCAGTTCACCTGCTCGCCTTCCCACTTTCTGAATTATCCTGGACTATGAGGGTGAGTGGAACTGGGATTGCTGTAGTCCACATTTACCTCGGGACGGAGTAACTTCTAGTTAACACTTTCCGCTACTGGGAATGCAGGGAATGATCCGGATTTTACCACAATCTGTTGGAATTCTGGCTGCGGCATCCCATGATACTGTTTTCCAGTCGTTCTGCCCGCTGTTGCTCCCACTAGCCAGCAGTCTGCCAAGACCGGGTGTTCGCCGGCTCCAACAGACACATTGCTGAGCAGTCACTGGACATAGAATAGAATAGTTTCTTTATTGTCATTGTAACATGGACCATGTACAACGAAATTTAAAATGTCAGCCAGTCAGTGCAGCATTCAAACATTTCTAAAAGCTAACGATACATACACGTTAAAATAATAAAGATAAACAACTAAATAAATATCACGAACAAAGCACACATACACACCCAACCCTCCATCCTTCTGTCGATTTCACAGTTACCATAGTCCCGTGCGACATCGTGCGACTTGGATCATTGGGATTTATCCCATTCCAATCCATTGGTATTTTCCACTTACACTGTAATGCCCAGCTGTCCGGGCTTGTGATACGATTCCAACAGTTCCCGGACGATGAGTGGAGAGCGCACTCTTCAGCTCATTGTCGGGTGAACACGCAACGCGGGTCGGTTATGGATATTTATCCCGCACCCGGGAAATCATCCTGAGATTACCCGACCGAAACTACAACAACCCACAAAGAGAAACGTGTTCTCCGATTCATCAGGACAGTTCATGTATGTGTCTTTAGCTGGGATTAGACGTGAACACAGAGGGAGTAGTGAACCACGATAGACTCACATAAAAAATAGCAACAAGAAAATTCCCGTTAGCTTAAATTGTATCCATGGTGGAATACATGCGGGTAGAACCAGCTGAACTGACCTCTGGAGAGGACAATTCTGTCACCAGTTATTACATAATAAATAACCATAGTGAATAACAGCGGGCAGGAGGACGACTGAGACTTTTCCAATACCGCAGAATTCCTACATGCTATGGCGGCTCCTAAGGGCCGTGCCATTATACTGCCGAACCCCTCGGCACAGGAGTGGCGCAGTCCGGAGGCGGTCCTTAGCCGGAGGGTATAAAAGGCAGGGTTTGGGTGCCATCTTTCCCTGGTTTCGTCTTCCCCTGAACCGGGAGGAAATAAAGTAAAGTGCTTCTCAAACTTCGGACTACTTGCCTCATTTTGAGACCCACGCACTGGTGGAGGGACAGGTCGAGGGACCGGCGGGAGGACAGGTGGAGTGACAGGTGGAGGGAGTCGTGAGGGGGGGCGCCCTCGGGGCCGAGGTTGAGCAACCAGCACCGGCTGGTCAATGTCCAGGTGCGCCGGCTTTAAACGGTCAATCGACACGGCCTCCGGCCGGCCCCCCATGTCCAGGACAAAAGTCGACTGCCCGTGTTCCAGCACCCGGAACGGGCCCTCGTACGGCCTCTGGAGTGGCGTCCGGTGGGCATCACGGCGCAGGAGGACGTATGGGCAGTCCGTGAGGGCCATAATGCTATGTTTAAATTATGTTCATGTTACTGTATTCATTCCAGCCGAAAGGGTTAAGAGGAATTTTAAAAGAACATTATGCACATTATACAGTAGCAGATTGTCAAACCAGTTGGTATTGGTTTCAGCTCCCTGTTCTGAGGAATGTGAGGGTTGGAATCCACGCTGTGGACAAGTAAACATAGAAACATAGAAACATATAAATTAGGTGCAGGAGTAGGCCATTCGGCCCTTCGAGCCTGCATCGCCATTCAATATGATCATGGCTGATCATCCAACTCAGTATCCCGTACCTGCCTTCTCTCCATACCCTCTCATCCCCTTAGCCACAAGGGCCACATCTTAAATATAGCCAATGAACTGGCCTCGACTACCCTCTGTGGCAGAGAGTTCCAGAGATTCACCACTCACTGTGTGAAAAAGGTTCTTCTCATCTCGGTTTTAAAGGATTTCCCCCCTTATCCTTAAGCTGTGACCCCTTGTCCTGGACTTCCCCAACATCGGGAGCAATCTTCCTGCATCTAGCCTGTCCAACCCCTTAAGAATATTGTAAGTTTCTATAAGATCCCCTCTCAATCTCCAAAATTCAAGAAGGAATAAACCAAGTCTATCCAGTCTTTCTTCATAAGACAGTCCTGACATCCCAGGAATCAGTCTGGTGAACCTTCTCTGCACTCCCTCTATGGCAACAATGTCCTCCCTCAGATTTGGAGACCAAAACTGTACTGTGATACTGATGCTGATACTGAGCGCTGCAGCTCACAGAACTACAGCCGCACCTCGCAAATCAATATTCACCTTTAGCTGGAATAAGCAAAGAAGATACAGTTTTAAAATATATCCGTGTGCAGTCAAGTCATCCTTGTGGAACTAAGGTGAGACTGTCGCAGCTCAGATTTATTCCTGGTCTTTGTTTCCAATCGATAACTAAAACGTACAATGACATTCATATTATCGGCCCATGAATCAGTAGCGTGGGGTTATAACTTAGTTTAGTTTAGAGATACAGCGCGGAAACAGCCTCTTCAGCCCACCGGGTCCGCGCTGCCCATTAATCCACTTGGGGCATTATTTTAACATTTACAAAGCCAATTAACCTACAATCCTGTACATCTATGGAGTGTGAGAGGAAATCGAAGATCTCCGAGAAAACCACCCTAGATCACAGGGAGAACATACAAAGTCCGTAGAGACAGCACCCATCGTCAGGATGGAACACGGGTCTCTGGCGCTGCGTTCGCTACCGGTGCGCCATCGTGATCGCCCACACGAAACTAATCGAAACAGAGTGACAGTGAAGAGTTTGTAAACATCCGCGAGAAATTGGCAGAAACATTAAACAATCACTTACTGTCGATTGTTTTGGCAATAGGATGCAATCATCTTCAAGTTCTCTGAGGAGATAACATTTAGAATAGAAAAGCGGGAATTAGTTAGTGGGGTGTATTTCGACGTTTAGAAGGCTTTGTCGGACGTTGTGTGAGCCCAGATAGTCTATGACCTTGGGAGAACGGGTGCATTAAATCATATATCGTGTGTGTCGGTTCACCAATGTTTTCATTCGCATTCAATTGTTGCTTGACGGTTATCTTAATATTGTTTATTACAGAACCACATAATTTTGGAATGCTTGTCATTATCATGGCTGAAAGTGGCGATTGGGGAGGGGGTGAAGTGACATCTACATCAAGTAAACAGAAAGGTTTGTAGAGTTGTCTGTGAAATATGAATGTTGTCCTCGCACTGTACCGTTGGTGAGCAGTGGAGGAGGGTCAGGGCGGTGAGTACTTAAATCGGGCGCGGGGCTAGTTTTCACAGAGGCCCGGGACCGTTGGAGAGTGTGGAGGAAGTTTCCACACTCCATAGGAAGGGTTCTGGTGGAAGCCGCTGATTGGTGGAAGCAGACTAGAGGAAGCAGCTGATTAGGTGCAACCTCAGTTTAGCATTTGTGCTTTCTGGTTAAAGGTGCAGTGCTTTAGTAAAGGTACAGTGGGCTAAAGGTGCAGTGGGCTGAAGGTGCAGTGCTTTAGTAAAGGTACAGTGGGCTAAAGATACAGTGGGTTAAAGGAACAGTGCTTTAGTAAAGGTACAGTGGGCTAATGGTACAGTGCTTTAGTAAAGGTAGAGTGGGCTAAAGATACAGTGGGTTAAAGGTACAGTGCTTTAGTAAAGGTACAGTGCTTTTTGTTTATATAATAAAGGGCAGTTTAAAGGTCACGAGGGAGCAGCTGTGTGAGTCAGATACCTGCTGATTTCTCCCAGCAGTTTCTATTGTATTATACTGGTATCAGAACAAGGGTAAGGCGGGAGAATGACAGTCAGAGCAGTGTACTGTTCTGGATGTCAGATGTGGGAGGTCATGGTGTCGGATGGCCCTCCAGACATCCACATCTGCACCAGGTGCAGCGAGATGGGGCTCCTAAGTGACCGTATTGGGATCCTGGAGCAGCAGCTCGATGACCTCTGTCTGGTTAGCAAGAGTGAGGAGGTCATAGAGGGGAGTTATAGAGAGGTGGTCACTCCAAAACTACGGGAGAGAGACATGTGGGTCACGTTAAGGAAGGGCAAGGGGCAGAGGCAGGAACGAGTGAGTACACCAATGTCGGTACACCTTGCAAATAAGTACTCCTGTTTGAGTACGGATGGGGGTGACAGCCTGCCCGGGGGTAGCGACAGCGGACGGGCCTCCAGCACAGAGACCGGCCCTGTTGCACCGAAAGGTAGGGAAAAAGAGGGCAATAGTAATTGGGGACTCTATTGTTAGGGGGTCGGATAGGCGATTCTGTGGACGCAGTCGGGAGACCAGGATGGTGGTCTGCCTCCCTGGTGCCAAGGTCTCGGACGTGTCTCAACGCATCCAAGATATCCTGAAATCAGAGGGAGAGGAGCCTGAGGTCGTGGTACATATAGGTACCAATGACATGGGTAAACAAAGGGAAGAGGTCCTGACGGGAGGATTTAGGGAGTTGGGAGGAGAGTTAAGGAAAAGGACCAAAAAGGTAACAATCTCAGGATTACTGCCTGTGCCACGCGACAGTGAGAGTAGGAATGGAGCGAGGTGGAGGATAAATGCGTGGCTGAAAGACTGGTGCAGAGGGCAGGGATTCAAGTTTCTGGATCACTGGGACTTATTTTGGGGAAGGTGGGACCTTTACAGAAAGGATGGGTGCACTTGAACCCGAGAGGACCAATATCCTGGCGGGGAAATTTGCAAAGGCTGCTGGTGAGACTTTAAACTAGAATGGTTGGGGCGAGGGACTCAAATAGAAAAAGCTAGTAGACAGAATGGGAGGCAGGAGGCAGAAAAGGGAAGCACTCGGACACAAGAGGAGGAAGAAAAAAAAGGAAGTAAACAGAGAATCAGAGACGGGGGGTTTCTTAAATGTGCATATTTTAATGCTAGGAGCATTGTAAGAAAGGTGGATGAGCTTAGAGTCTGGATAGGCACCTGGAAGTATGATGTTGTGGCGATCAGTGAAACATGGTTGCAGAAGGGCTGTGATTGGAAACTAAATATTTGTGCTTCACATAATTACATTACATTCACACACAGGCAAAGGTGGGTGAAGTGTCTTGCCCCAAGGACACAACGACAGTATGCACTCGCCAGCCGAACACTTAGCCCATTGCGCCATCTGTCGTCCCTACCTACTAGAGAAGGGGCAGTGCTGGACCTCCTGTTAGGAAATGAGACAGGTCAGGTGGCGGAGGTATGCGTTGGGGAACACTTCGGGTCCAGTTTCAATATAATTATGGACAAATAAAGAATGGAGGA
This sequence comes from Leucoraja ocellata, assembly GCA_036785375.1. NCBI lineage: Eukaryota > Metazoa > Chordata > Chondrichthyes > Rajiformes > Rajidae > Leucoraja > Leucoraja ocellata. Next base: position 320,186 of record JAWMAR010000654.1, on the reverse strand, counting down.
ATTACATTTTGTAGTTGGAATATAAGGGGTGCCAACGAACCAATTAAGAGGGGTAAAATTTTTGCCCAACTAAAATCGTTGAAAAGCGACATAATGTTTTTGCAGGAGACCCACATGAAACAACAAACACAAATAAGATTAAAGGCGAATTGGATAGGCCAAACATACTACTCCTCATTTACTTCTAAATCTAGGGGTACAGCTATTCTTATTAGGAAAGGTATTCCTTTTAAATTAAAGAATACTATATCAGATAAAGAGGGAAGGTATACTATAGTCTCGGGTGAAATTTATGCAACCCCACTAACTTTGATAAATATTTATGCTCCGAATTTTGATAACCCCCAATTTTTTGATAAAATTATTGATATAATATCAGAGTTTAATTACCAAAATGTGATAATAGGGGGGGACTTTAACTGTGTTTTAGATTCATATCTAGATAAGTCATCAAAACAAAAGAAGAGTAATTTAAAATCTAAAACTAGCGAACTTCTAAATACATATATAAAAAATACTAATATAATAGATGTATGGAGATCTGCTAATCCAGTTGGAAGGGAATACTCGTTTTACTCTCCGGTGCATAAAACTTATTCAAGAATTGATTATTTTTTAGTGGACATGAAATTAATGCCTTATACAAACAACCCAACATACCACATTAGTAGTATCTCAGATCACTCTCCGTTGACATTCTCAGTAAAATTTGAGGGAATGCCGGGTAAAAAAATTTTTTGGAGGTTTAATACACATATTTTAAATGACGTGCAAGGATATCAATATTTAAAACAACAAATGAAACTTTTTTTCGATACAAATGATATACCAGGTACTTCGCCTTCTTTATTATGGGAAACTTTTAAGGCATTTATGAGAGGAATTATAATTTCATATCAAAGTTTTCAAAATAAAAAGAATAAGACAGAACAATTGTTGTTAGAACAAGAAATCAGACAGTTAGAGTTGGATAATGCCAAAGATTCCACGACAGATAAACACAATAAGATAGTATTACTGAAATTTAAACTTAATCGAATTTTATCGGCAAGAGTAATAAGACTATTCCAAATTACAAAACAGGAACATTTTGAGTTTGGTGACAAGCCACATAAACTTTTAGCTCGCCAATTGAAAAAACAAGAAAGGGAAAATACTATAACCAAAATTAAATCAGAGAAAGGCGAATTACTAATATTACCTAAAGATATTAATAATAGATTTGCCCAATTTTACCAAAACTTATATACATCTAAAATTAAAATAGAAGATAGTAAAATAAAAACATTTCTAGATAACTGTAATCTTCCAATACTGGACCCTTTGGAACAAGAGGAACTAGGAGCTCAAATTACAATCAAAGAAATAAGTGAAACAATAAAATCGTTGAAAAATGGTAAGACACCGGGACCAGATGGTTTTAATAATGAATTTTATAAAAAATTTCAGGAGATAACGGCCCCTTATTTATTTAATTTATACTCCCATGCTTTTAAAGAAAACAAACTACCTGAAACACTAACAGAATCAACTATTACGCTTATTCCAAAAAAAGATAAAGATTTAGAAGATCCGGGCTCGTACAGAGCTATATCACTTTTAAATACAGATCAGAAAATTTTAGCAAAGATTTTAGCAAGTAGATTAAGCAAATATATTAGTAAACTGATAAACCCTGATCAAACGGGGTTTATACCTAAAAGATACTCATTTAATAATCTGAGACGCCTGTTTAATATAATGTACTCGCATAAAGTAGAGGAAGAAGATATATCAATTATTTCTTTGGATGCAGAGAAAGCATTTGATCAGGTAGAGTGGCAATACTTATATAAAGTACTACAAAAATTTAACAAGGGAGAGAATTTTATAACATGGGTAAAATTATTATATGATAAACCGATGGCAAGAATTTTAACTAATAACATGTTATCTCAAAAATTTCAACTATCAAGGGGTAATAGGCAGGGATGTGCACTATCACCCCTGCTATTTGCCCTTATGATAGAACCCCAGGCTGAAAGTGTAAGAATTCATCCGAATATTCAGGGCTATAATACCAGGGACTCAAAGAATAAAATCTCATTATATGCAGACGATATACTTTTATATATTACAAAGTCACAAACGAGCATACCAAATTTATTAAACTTAATAGAGGAATTTGGGTCTTTTTCTGGATATAGAATAAACTGGAACAAAAGCGAAATCATGACATTAAAACCTCAAGAACCTACACACTTACTGAAGTTCCCCTTTAAAATCGCAACAGAAAAATTTAAATATTTGGGTATTCAGATTACTAGAAAATATAAAGCATTATTCAATGCTAATTTCATACCTTTATTAAATAAACTTAATACACAGATTAAATAGAAAAAGCTAGTAGACAGAATGGGAGGCAGGAGGCAGAAAAGGGAAGCACTCGGACACAAGAGGAGGAAGAAAAAAAAGGAAGTAAACAGAGAATCAGAGACGGGGGGTTTCTTAAATGTGCATATTTTAATGCTAGGAGCATTGTAAGAAAGGTGGATGAGCTTAGAGTCTGGATAGGCACCTGGAAGTATGATGTTGTGGCGATCAGTGAAACATGGTTGCAGAAGGGCTGTGATTGGAAACTAAATATTTGTGCTTCACATAATTACATTACATTCACACACAGGCAAAGGTGGGTGAAGTGTCTTGCCCCAAGGACACAACGACAGTATGCACTCGCCAGCCGAACACTTAGCCCATTGCGCCATCTGTCGTCCCTACCTACTAGAGAAGGGGCAGTGCTGGACCTCCTGTTAGGAAATGAGACAGGTCAGGTGGCGGAGGTATGCGTTGGGGAACACGTCGGGTCCAGTTTCAATATAATTATGGAGAGGATCAGAACTGGACCTAGGGTTGAGATTTTTGATTGGAGAAAAGATAACATTGATGAGATGCGAAAGGATTTAAAAGGAGTGAATTGGGACAGTTTATTTTATGGGGATGATATAGAGGAGAAATGGAGGACTTTTTAAGGGGACATTTTAAGAGTACAGAAAATGTATGTCCCTGTTCGGTTGAAAGGCAATAGTAAAAATTGTAAAGAGCCATGGTTTTCAAGGGAAATTGGACACTTGGTTCGGAAAGAGAGAGAGATCTACATTAATTATAAGCAGCATGGAGTGAATGAGTTGCTTGAGTAGTATAAAGAATGTAAAAGGAATCTTAAGAAATAAATTAGAAAAGCTAAAAGAAGATATGAGGTTGCTTTGGCAATTAAGGTGAAAGTAAATCCAAAGGGATTCTACAGCTGTATTAATGGCAAAAGGATAAATAGGGATAACATTGATCAATTAGAGAGACAGAGTGGACAGCTATCTGCAGATCCAAAAGAGACAGGAATGATATTGAACAATTTCTTTTCTTCGGTATTCACCAATGAGAAGGATATTGAATTATGTGAGGTAAAGGAAACAAGTAGATTCGATTGGATAGTATGAGATTCAAAGAAAAAGAAGTACTGACACTTTTGAAAAAAATATAAAAGTGGATAAGTCACCAGGTCCTGACAGGAGATTCCCTAGGACATTGAGGGAAGTTAGTGTAGAAATAGCAGGGGCTATGACAGAAATATTTCAAATGTCATTAGAAACGTGAATAGTGCCCGAGGATTGACGTACTGCGCATGTTGTTCCATTGTTTAAACAGGGTTCTAAGAGTAAACCTAGCAATTATAGACCTGTTAGTTTGACTTCAGTGGTGGGCAAAATAATGGAAAATATACTTAGAGATAATATATATAACCATCTGGATAAACAGGGTCTGATTAGGAACAGACGACATGGAATTGTGCCTGGAAGATCATGTTTGACTAATCTTCTGGAAGGGGTTACTAGGGAGATTAATGAGGGTAAAACAGTGGATGTTGTCTATATGGACCTTAGTAAGGCCTTTGACAAGGTTCCTCGTGGACAGTTCGTTAAGAAGGTTCTTTGTTGGGTATAAATGCAGTTGTAGCAAGATGGATTCAACAGTGGCTGAATGGGAGAAGCCAGAGGGTAATGGTGGATGGCTGTTTATCGGGTTGGAGGCAGGTGACTAGTGGGGAGCCTCAGGGATCTGTCTTGGGTCCACTGTTGTTTGTCATGTACATCAATGATCTGGATGAACGTGTGGTAAATTGGATTAGTAAGTATGCAGATGATACTAAGATAGGTTGTATTGTGGATAATGAGGTAGATTTCCAAAGTCTACAGATAGATTTAGGCCATTTGGAAAAATGGGCTGAAAGATGGCAGATGGAGTTTAATGCTGATAAGTGTGAGGTGCTACATCTTGGCAGGACAAATCAAAATAGGACGTACATGGTAAATGGTAGCGAATTGAGGTATGCAGTTGAACAGAGGGATCTACGAAATGTGCATAGTCCCCTGAAGGTGGAATCTCGTGTAGATACGGTGGTAGAGAAAGCTTTTGGTGTGCTGGCCTATATAAATCAAAGCATTGAGTATAGAAGTTCAGATGCAATGTTAAAATTGTACAAGGCATTGGTGAGACCAATTCTGGAGTGTGGTGTACAATTTTGCTCGCCCAATTAAAGTAAGGATGTCAACAAAATTGAGAGAGTACAGAGGAGATTTACTGGAATGGTGACTGGGTTTCAGCAACTAAGTTACAGAGAAAGGTTGAATAAGTTAGGTATTTATTTACTGAAGCGCAGAAGGTTAAGGGGGGACTTGATAGAGGTCTTTCAAATGTTGAGAGGCATAGACAGAGTTGACGTTGACAAGTTTTTCCCATTGAGAGTAGGGAACAATCAAACAAGAGAACATGACTTCAGAATTAAGGGACAGAAGTTTAGGGGTAACATGAGGGGGGACTTCTTTACTCAGAGAGTGATAGCTGTGTGGAATGAGCTTCCAGTGGATGTGGTGGAGCCAGGTTCGATTTTATCATTTAAAATACATTGGATAGGTATATGGATGGGAAAGGAATGTAGAGTTATGGTCTGAGTGCAGGTAGATGGGACTAGGGGACAATAAATGTCCGGCACGGATGTGTAGGGCCGAGATGGCCTGTTTCCGTGCTGTAATTGTTATATGGTTATATGGTTGTATTATCTGTTCTGCTCCATTTTTGTCCCTGGAATTTGACATTGCCTTGCTGAATTAAACGGCTTGAATGAAATCAGAAAAACAACACGATGTGGAGAGTTGGACCTGATGGAGATTGAAACAATATCCCCATTGCTGGAACAATGCCCCGCTCTCAATTTCCATCCCTCAGTATCTATCGCACCAATTCCCTGTGTTTGGAGTTTCTCAATCAATTCCCTGTTTAAATCACAAATTGTCTCCGCAGGGATTTCACTTGGGTGATGTCATCTGTTTGCGAATCATTTCAAAATCTCTATTTTTTAAATGTATTGAAACTTCTCTATTCCGATGGGACGGAAAATGGTATAAAATCTCAGCGAATGTTCTGTCGAAGCTTTACCGGGAACTCACGGAAACACGGCGCCAGGCAGTGGAATGGGGGAAAAGCTGCAGGAATATTACGACGTGGAGAAAATCGTGTACGTGTTCATTGCTGCCGTTGGAGTCCCAGGTAAGTGAACAGAACGATATAAGTTGTATAACTCCGCGTGTTGACCTGATTATCATCATGTTACAAGTTCCCAACTGATGATCGTTGTACAAGAACGTGTGAATAATATCAATCCTCTCAGTGAAATATTTTTAAATTAATGCTGTGATTTTCTTTTTTTTCTTTTTTTTTAAATTTATTTTATTAGAAGTAAACATATTATAAATTATAGTTGCATATTATAGTACAAAAACTTTTCATTTACATCAGTCATACATTATTACAATTTTCAATTGTCGATTACTTCTACTTCTAATGTTTTTTTTATATAGAAAAAGAGAGAAAGGGATAGAAAAGTTACAAGTATAAAAAAAAAGAACAAAAAAGGTGGAATGGATTACTTATGATAAGTCAATGGAGATAGGTTCGTAGATTATAAAGTATGACTTTTCATCTAATCCTGAGTTCAAGTTTCAGTTGGGTTTTCGTGCTGGGCCAATCTATCCAGTCAGATAATTAATGAATGGAGCCCATATTTTTTCAAAATGTTCTTGTTTGTCCATTAAGACAAGTCTAATTCTTTCTAGATATAGGGTCTCCGACAATTCCACAATCCACATTTTAATTGAAGGGCCTTTCCAAAATTGTTAATATTAATTTTTTTCCGGTTATTATACTGTAGTCGAGGAACATTTATTTGACTTGTTGTAAGTGTTAAACTTTGCTCTGATATTCCAAGTATTATTAATTTTGAGTTTGGATCCAGTTTTGTATTAATAACTTCTGACATTATTTCAAAAATATCAGTCCAGAAATTTTTAATTTTTATACAATTTGCAAACGTACGTGTTAAATTAGCATCTAGATATAGACATTTATCACAAATAGGAGAGATTTGTGAGAAGATTTTATTTAGTTTTATTTTAGAGTAGTGTAATCTATGTAAAACTTTAAATTGTATTAAAGCATGTCAGGCATCTAACGAACATTAATGTATATGTTGTAATCTTTCGTCCCACAAATCTTTCGTTATAGGATGACCTAATTCGTTTTCCCATGTGTGTCTATATGGTTCCGTCGGTGCTACCTCGTTGTTTAGGAGGGTGTTATAAATATAAGCTATTAATTTTTCAGTGTTAGGATGCTTGTTCAAACATTCATCAAGGATTTCTGGCTCCCTAGTCCTGTAGACTTGTGTGATAGATTTAACATAATCTTTAATTTGTAGATATCTGAATAAATTATTTGAGTGCAGTCCATGATTCTGTTGTAACTCCTGAAATGAAAGAAAAGTGCCTTTCCCATAAAGATGTCCAATCTATTCAATTCCATAATTGTTCCATTGTGTGAAACCCTTATCCAAAAAGGATGGTTTGAATAAAGGATTATTTACAATGGGAAGACATAGTGGTATATTATTCAATTTTAAAACTTTTTTTAATTGTTTCCAAATTCGTATTCAACTGTGTATTATGGGGTTATCCTTAGAGGCTTTTTTTGTGCAGTTTTGTGGTAGCACATATGTTCGGTCCCATTTCAAAAGATAAACCGTCTTCCTTTTCCATCCTTAACCAATCTGGTTGTTGGTCCAGTTCTTCTAGCCAGAAATTCATGTTTTTAATATGGACAGCCAAAAAATAAAACCATAAATTTGGCAAAGCCAAACTTCCATTTATCTTTGATTACATAAATGTTTTTTACGATTTTCTTATTTTCAGACATCTGAAACTAACCCTATTTCTCTCACTGCTGCCGGGACCCACTAGAATGTTGTTCTTGCATACAGTGGGACCTTGCCAGAGTTGTTCCACGGCTCGGGACAAGCAGCTCTCCGGGTCGGTGTGACTGGGAGAGATGGGTTCACATTGTGAAGTTCACTTTGTCAGTGTTATTGGTCAGAGTGAACATCTGCTCATGCGGACACTGTATCATTGTGGAATATGTCTGTCACAGTCGGATTTAACCGCCTGTTGGTCAATAATTGGATCGATCTCCTAAACTAGTGGCCACGGATCTACCGGCGTGTGTGTGTTGTTACTGGACTGAGCTCACTGTGGAATAAATCCATTAACGTTGCTACTACTGCTGTCGGATTCTAAGTTGTCCCTGCCTTCCTTCTGGAAGTATCCCTCCTCGTCCCCATCAAATGCCGTGTTCCCAGAGCCCTGGTTAAACGCGGCCTGCCCTTCACGGTTAAGTCAGTCTGTGAACGCAGCAGCAGGGTTCACTATAGAAAGGACCATTGCGCCTATTGTAGCGGGTGGCTGCTCGTTCCTTCCCCGCTCTTTACCCCACCCTTCGAATGATCTATTTTTCCCTGAAGCAGGCAGATCGGGCACAGTTGGAGCCGGCTCTGATATTGTTAAACTTGCAGCAGTCGCGCACCGACTCCAACACACCTGCTCTTCAGCTAAAAGTCGAGCCAGTATTCAGCCCCGGAAAACGCGTTCAATAAATACCCAGTGTCCGTTCCCTTGTATTTCCGCAGTGAATTTAGTGGCGATTGTGATCTTGTCCCGGGGAAAATGCGGCCTCTCCACCTGCACCACTCGCTACCTGGTGGCCATGGCAGCGGCTGATCTACTGGTCCTGATCACCGAGGTCATTTTGCATCGGCTCCGATATCATTACTTTTATTGGACTTTCCTGTCCATCACCCCTGTGTGCAGTGTTAACGATATTCTGAAGTATGCATCTACAGAGTATTCTGTCTGGTTCACCGTCACTTTCACCTTTGATCGCTTTGTCGCCATTTGTTGCCTGAAGCTGAAAACTAAATATTGCACTGGGAAAACCGCGGCTGCGGTTCTGGCAACAGCCGCCATTCTGCTCTTGCTGAAAAACGTTCCCCGCTACTTCACACGGGAACCCTGGTCAATCATCGACAATGTCCCGTGGGGCTGTGACCAGGTGGACAGTTATTTCACTGATCTCGGGTGGGTGGCATTTGACTGGTTCGACACGGTTTTAACTCCGTTCCTCCCTTTCGCTGTAATCCTGCTGCTCAACGCTCTGACAGTGCGCCACATTTTAGTGGCTAGTCGGGTCCGTAAGGGGCTGAGGGGTGAGAGCAAGGTGGAGAACCGCAGTGACCCGGAGATGGAGAGCAGGAGGAGGTCTGTGGTTTTACTATTCACCATCTCCAGCAGTTTCATCCTCCTGTGGCTGACGACGGTTGTAGAATTCGTCAATTATCAGATCACAGGAATTGGAAATGATATGAATGATTCTCAATGGATCTTTAGAGACGTCGGATATTTGCTGAGTAATCTCAGCTGCTGCACCAACACATTTATTTATACGGTGACCCAGTCCAAGTTCAGGGAGCAGGTGAAGGGCGCGGTGAAATATCCACTTACCTCAGTGCTTCGGCTCATTCATAAATCCGCGCCCTGAGCGCATCCATCCCACAGTCGGCCGCAGTCTCTCCGCTCCGGGCTCCGGCTCCTGACATTCACCGCCGGAGCCAAGAGGGAGGGAGTAGCTGCCAAAAGCTGACTGGAAAGATACCCTAGCAGGGATGAGAAAGAGTTAAACAACAATGGCAGGTGGTTCTGGGAATAATAAAGAAGGTGCAGGATCAGTTTATTGCAAAGAGGAAGAAGATTCCAAGGGGGACGAGTGAGTAAGGGGCGACCGTGGCTGACAAGGGACGTTGGGGACCGTATAAAAATAAAAGAGAAAGAGTACAACGTAGCAAAGATGGGCAGGAAGCAAGAGGATTGGGTAATGTTTAAAGAACAACAGGGAATACAGGGAAAAAGATGAGGTGCGAAGCTAATCTAGACAATAATATAAAACAGGATAGTAAAATCGTCCTTAGATATGTGAAGAGGAATAAAGCATCGTTCAGACCAAAGTTGGGCCCTTGAAGACAGAAACAGGTGAATTTATTATGGGGAACAAGGAAATGGCAGATGAGTTGAACAGGTACTTTGGATCTGTTTTCACTAAGGAAGACACAAACAATCTTCCTGATGTACCAGTGGCCAGAAGATGTGGTGTGACGTAGGAACCGAAGGAAATCCACATTAGGCAGGAAATGGTGAAGGCTGAGAAGAGGGTAGGAGGGTAGGAGAGGGTAGGAGAGGAGATGAAAACAACAGGTACAGGGGGAAATACTTTAAAACCGAGATGAGAAGACCTTTTTTCACACAGAGAGTGGTGAATCTCTGGAACTCTATGCCACAGAGGGTAGTTGAGGCCAGTTCATTGGCTATATTTAAGAGGGAGTTAGATGTGGCCCTTGTGGCTAAGGGGATCAGGGGGTATGGAGAGAAGGCAGGTACGGGATACTGAGTTGGATGATCAGCCGTGATCATATTGAATGGCGGTGCAGGCTCGAAGGGCCGAATGGCCTACTCCTGCACCTAATTTCTATGTTTCTATGTTTCTATGTTTCTATGGTTGTTTTACCGTAACATCTATATTACTGACTTCCGGTGGCGCCATGCTGGACTAGCAGTCGCAACATTTAGCTCCGCTGCTGAAAAGACGCGATCTTTCGCGTTAAAATTGGGTCTGGAGGTCGGGACCGATTCAAAAAACATACCGGAGCCCCGGGACGTCGCGCTGATGACGTCATCAGTAAGCGCTGTGAATGAAACGGAGGATAGCGGCTTTTAAATGAATACAACCTCTCCAGCTCAGAGCCCTCAGAGAACAATCTCAAAACATCTGCTGAAAAGCCAGAAACCTGAAGAACTGACCTCTGAAGTGGATTCTGGAATGGCTACAAGATCCAAGACTGAGATGGCACTAAGGAGAAAAATGAACTCGAGAAGTTAAACAACTCGGTAAGGGAACTGAGAAATGATATTGAGGATGGAAATTCAAAAGTGATGGAAAATATTAATGTAAAAATGATGGAAAATACGTCAAACATCAATGCTGGTAATCAAAAAGTTAATGTGCGTTGGCATTATACAAAAACGAATTGATGATGTGCAAGAAGAGCTAACGGGGTGAATTAATAAAGTGTAAGAATAATCTACGAAGAAGTTTGAGGCTGTGCATGAAACTGTTTCTTCATATGTAACTGCAATTAAAGACATGGAAACAGTTGTTGAACAAATGGCTGAAGAAATGCAGGGAATGAAGCTAGAACTAGACAGCCTCAAGAGTCAACTGGCGAAAGTCTCGGATAAATATCTTGATCTCGAAGATCGCTCAAGACGCCAACATTTAAGAATATTGGGAGTAACAGAGGGAGCAGAGGGAAACAACCCCCGTGAGTTAACTGCCAAATTAATCAAACATGTACTCAATTTACCTGTGGAACCGGAAATTGAAGTGGCACATCGAGTACCCAGATTTAAGCCAAGATCACAAGCAGATCCAGCCCTCCCACGACAGATCATAGTCAAACTTCGGGACATTTCAGCACTGGAAGAGCTGTTGAAAAAATCAAACACGTAGTGAAGATGGAAACGACTCTATCAAACTCCTCCGGGATTATCCCTATGAGATCGTGCAAAAGAGAAGAAAGATCTCACAGACAAGAGATATTCTCCAAGGAGTTCAAGATGTCAGATGTGACGTTTGTTAGCTATATAAATTTCACAGTAGCTGAACATACGATTTGATAAGTCTTAATTAAATATTTATACAACTCAATTGGGTGAAATATAACTGATTTTGAAATGTTACCGCCCTCCTAGGTTAAGCGTAATAAAGGTAGCGGAGCTAATTGTACAACATCAACATCGGAAGTCGAATCGATGTCGAACCCCACAGACGTGTGGGACACTTACTACAGTGTCGAATACTCCAGACACTGTAATTTTACTTGTTCAATTTTTTTTATCACGTCACAACTATGTGTTTTTTTTTCAAGAACAACCGCAAAAGGATCTACCAAATGAAGTCAGTAATACAAACGTCCCCCAAATATCCAGAGTCCTGAGGTATGAATGCACCATAATAAATAAGGGTATTAAAATCAGCGAAAATGCAAGACGATAAACAAAAGAAAATGGGAGGAATCACACGTTGTAGCTGGAATATAAGGGATATTAATGAACCAATTAAAAGGGGCAAGATACTAGCTCAGTTGAAATCATACAACACGGACATTACTTTTCTACAAGAAACGCATCTTAAACACCGAGATCAGATGAGATTGAGGGAGAATTGGATAGTCCAAACATATCACTCTCCACATACTTCGAAATCCAGAGGCACCGCAATTATTATTCGCAAAGGAATACCATTTAAATCAAAGAACATTATATCAGATAATGAAGGGAGATATCTTATAGTTACAGGAGAGCACCATGCTACGCCAATCACTTTGGTAAATATATATGCGCCCAATTTTGATAATCCTCAATTTTTCATTAACATCCTGAATACAATCGCAGAATTCAAGTACCAAAATGTTATAATCGGAGGAGACCTCAACTGTGTTTAGATCCGTACTTAGGTGAATCGATGCAAAACCAAAAAGAGGAATTATAAAATCTAAAACTAGTGAACTCTTAAATACATATATAAAAGATAGAAACATAGCAGACGTTTGGAGGATCGCGAATCCGACTGGAAGGGAATACACGTGTTATTCAATGGTACACAAAACATATTCACGTATAGATTATTTCCTAGTGGATACAAAACGAATCCCTTATACTATGAAATCTAACAATCACACCAATACGATTTCAGATCACTCCCCGTTAACTTTCGTTTTAAAATTAGAAAGAATGTCTACGAACAACTCGTTCTGGAGGTTTAACTCGCAAATTCTAAAAGATCCACAAGGGAGTATATATGTAAAAAAACAGATGGACCTATTTTTTGGAGTCAAACGATACACCAGATATATCGCCAACCTTACTATGGGGATCATTCAAAGCATTTATTAGAGGAGTCATTATCTCGTATCAAGCTTTTCAAAACAAAAATAATAAGAACGAACAAAGCCAATTAGAAGAACAAATCAGCCAACTAGATAAAGATAATGCTAAAGATCCAACTATGGATAAACATAATAAAATTGTAATACTGCAATTTAAACGAAATAAGTTATTGTCAGATAAAGTTATAAGACTATTCCAAATTACAAAACAAGAACATTTCGAATTTGGGGATAAACCCCATAATCTTTTGGCACGCCAACTGAAAAAACGGTAAACATATCACGCATTTTCAAAGATTAAATCAGATAGAGGGGAATTATTAACACTACCTAATGATATCAATGAAAGATTTGCTCAATTTTAACAGAATGTATACACATCCAAACCGCTAATAGACAATAATAAAGTTTCTGATTTTTTGGATAATTGTAACCTTCCCAAACTAGAATTGAAGGAACATGAGGAACTGGGAGCACAAATTACATCTAAGTAAATAGAAGACACAATAAACACACTAAAGAATGGAAAAACACCAGGATTCAGTAATGCATTTTATAAATGTTTTACGACATAGTTACACCAGCTCTACAGAAAATGTATACATACGCTTTTAAAGAACAAATCTTACCCGAAACACTAGCAGAATCAACGATCACATTAATACTTAAAAAGATAAAGATATAGAAGAACCAGGCTCATATAGAACTATTGCACTGTTAAATAGGATCAAAACATATTAGCGAAAACACTAGCTAGAAGACTAAGTCGATACGTTAGTAAATTAATAAATGAGGATCAAACGGGATTGATACCTAACAGACATGCATTTAATAATCTGAGACGTCTGCTTAACATAATGCACTCTCACAAACCTCAAGAACAAGAGTTATCTATCATTTCATTGGACGCAGGAAAAGAGTTTGATCAAGTATGGGATTATATGATTTTACTTCGGAGTCACGTGAGTGACTACGTGAAGAACCCACCCAGCGCGCAGGCGCGACATTACGTCAGCAGTGCAACAGCGGCAGCAGCTGGAGCCAGGCTCTCCAGCGGCAGCATAAAGTCAAGACCTCAGGTAAGTGCCTTTTTTGTGTTACAGAGTCGCTCAACGGTGGAGAATTATGGCCAGCAGAAAGCGACCAGCCAGAAGGACTGCCTGCCCTACTCCACCCGAGGAGGGGTCCATAGCTGGGCGGCAGCCACTCGTAGCGGAGGAGCCATTTCAACGCTCCCGCTCACCCGACACCGAGCCGCCCCCTGTGCTGCCGATATCAACGCCCCGCACAGGGAGGAAGGCTACCCATAAAACGGACCGGCCGGTGTCCTCCGATTCATCGGAGGAACGGGAACGCTCTCCACCGCCGAAACGGGGAGACGCCCGCATCAGCTGCATGAGGCAGCTGTTGGAACAAATGATCGATGAGGAGATGCAGGCTAGGCATCTCCCAGGAGGACGGGCTTTGGCCTCCTCCTTACCATCTCCACACCCTTCTGTACCCTCTATGTTCGAGGGCAGTAAGGGAGGCCAGGACTGGGCTGGCCTATCCCAAGGGCAGGCGGACGACAACATCAGTATGCCGGGCGTGCTAGAAGAAGAGCTACTGGGTGTAGTGGGTCGGTACGCTGCGCCCCCAACAACCGGGATGGTACTACCACCTCGACTGGCGGCCAGCATCAATAGGCTTTCCAACAAGCCGCTGCTGGAGAAGGTCGTCCAGCAGGCCCTTGAAACCTATACAGCGCCAGAGAATTGCGAGGCGCTGCGGGTGAAAACAGTCAACGGGCAAATATGGAACCAGCTGGGGCAGCAGATAAGGACTCACGAAGTAAAAATGCAGCGGGTCCTGAAGCTCCACTCTGCAGCCGTCACCGCCTTTGCTCGGTCCGTCGGGAACGAAGAGCTTTCCATACCCCAGCAGGATGCACTGGCGTTGATGTGCAACACCACGTACGAGCTTAACAGCCTACGGCGGGCTAACATCAGGCCTGCCCTCAATCCAAAATACGCAGGCCTCTGCAAAGCCCCAGCGCCCGAACGGGAGGCGCTGCTATTTGGTGCAGACCTGGCCAAAAAACTAAAAGAGTTGGAAGAGGCGGCCAAACGTGTAGGCCTCATGAGGGCAGCGCCAGGACCGAGCAGGGTGAAGACACCCAGTTGGCAGCACGCCTCAGCATCCACCAGCAGGTACCGAGCTGGTGAAAGCCTGGTGACCGCCTCCCACTACCCCCAGAGCTCTTTTTTAGAGCGGGGCCCAGAGCGGAGCCGTGGGAAGATGCGCCGCCCCACCGCAGCACCAACACGGACAACCTTGGGCCAAACCTATTGAAAACGGCCCCACAAATAAACATGGAGGTAGGTGGGTCTGGTTCCTGCCAACATGCACAGACAAAGGGTGTTGTATTAACAGGAGGACGTTTGAGGTTCTTCAAGCATGTTTGGTGCTCCCTTACTAACAATAAGTTTATACTCAACAGTATCAGTGGATACAAAATTGAATTCAAACCAGGCATAGAACCGCCAGTTCAGCACATGCCCCAAAGGGTATTCCTTCCCTCAGCAGTTGAAAGGTAGAAGGACAAGCTGAACTAGATCGGCTCGTGGCTAAAGGCATCATAGAAATGACCACACACGAGCCGCAAGAATTTGTATCAAATATTTTTCTCAAATCCAAAAAAGATGGTGGATGTCGCATTATTATTGATCTGACGTCACTTAATCAGTCTGTTGAGTATCAACATTTCAAAATGGAGACATTTGTCACTGCCAGACAACTGATCTCCAAGGGATACTACATGGCAAGCATAGATATCAAGGATGCTTACTATTTGGTACCCATTCATAGAGATTATTACAAATATCTGAAATTTATCTGGATGGGCCAGCAATGGCAGTACAGAGCCTTGCCCAATGGTTTAACGACAGCTCCCAGATTATTTACAAAAATTCTCAAAGTGGCCATGAAAAAATTGAGAGAACTAAAACATTTAGTCGTGGCCTATCTGGACGATGTTCTCATATTAGGGAGAACAAGGGAACTAGCTGTCGCAGGAGTTTTAGCCACTAAACAACTCCTTGAAACTTTGGGATTCATCCTTCACCCAGATAAATCAATATTGGAGCCTACTACTAACATGGATTACCTAGGCTTCACTATTGACACTATCCATATGACTGTCACTCTGCCCAGAGACAAAAAAGTTTCACTCATCGAAGCTTGTAACCATTTAATTGCTACACCGCAACCAAGGATATGGCACGTAGCCAGAGTTATTGGCTCTATAGTAGCAGCATTCCCGGCTGCCCAACATGGGTCCTTGCATTATCAAAATTTGCAAAGAGCAAGGACTCATGCATTACGTCTTAATAGGGGGCATTATGACCGCAAAATGGAATTACCCACTGAAGCCAAATCAGAACTTCAGTGGTGGGTTGATAATATTTGGCACAGTCACAGTCCTATCGCCGTAACCAATCCTAACATAACCATTACAACGGATGCCAGTGCTTTACGCTGGGGAGCTACTAACTCCATAGACAGCACAGGTGGCAGATGGACTAACTCAGAGGCATCGCTACTACAATCACTGGGCATTAACTTCTTGGAAATGCTCGCCGCCTTTTATGGGCTAAAAGCATATACATCTGATATGCGGCATGTGCATGTTAGGATTATGATCGACAACACTACGGCGCATCTTATATCCAGCACATAGGTGGCATAAAATCAGTATCATGCGACAAATTAACTGCTATAATCTGGCAATGGTGTGTCGAGAGACATACTTGGCTATCAGCTGCCTATTTACCAGGCAAGCTAAATTTAGTGGCGGACACAAGGTCACGAAAATTCAATGACAACATCGAATGGATGTTGGACCCAAAACTATTTGCTGGAATTGTCAAGCAATATGGAACGCCAGATATAGATTTGTTTGCGTCTAGATTAAATCACCAATTACCCATGTATGTGGCTTGGGAACCAGACCCAGAGGCAGCAGCGGTAGATGCCTTCACGCTGGATTGGGGAAATTTCTTTTTCTATGCTTTCCCTCCCTTCTGCCTCATCAGTCGGGTACTCCAGAAAATTCAGGCAGACTCAGCCTCCGGCATTCTGGTCGTGCCCGCCTGGCCTACCCAACCATGGTTCCCAATGTTCCACGACATGGTGGTAGAGACACCTATGGTCCTTCACAACCACCCCCAATTATTGACTCACCCGGTAACTGGCATTAGTCATCCATGCCACCAACAATTGAACCTCCTGGTTTCCAGATTCTGAACAGACCTTACCGGGGATTGGGGTTATCAGAGAGAACAATCACCACCATGTCGGCATCCCTGCGAGTTTCCACCAAAAAACAGTACCTGACCTACATCAGGAAATGGGAACAGTACTGTCTGGAAGCAGGGACATCCTACAAGACGGCTTCGATCTCGGATGTGCTGGAGTTCCTGGCCCACCTGCACCATGACCTAAAGATGAGCTACAGTGCCATCAATACAGCTCGGAGCGCCCTGTCCGCATACCTTATGCCCATAGGACAGCATAGTGTGGGATCCCACCCTCTGCTTATCAAACTCCTTAAAGGGATCTTTAACACCAAACCCCCTACACCTAGATACACCCATATGTGGGATGTAAGTGTAGTATTGTCACACCTTCGAGGTTGGCCTCCGGTGGGATCCCTGAGCCTGGAACAGTCCACTTATAAGACCCTCATGCTCATGGCGCTTGTCTCAGCTCAGAGGGTTCAGTCGCTGCATCAGTTAAATCTGAACCACATGGTGACCACCCCAGATACCATTACGTTTACCATGCCGGGGTTGGTCAAACAGAGCAGACCAGGTACATCCAACTCCCCGTTGATCTTCCGGGCATACCCTCCAGAACCTAGGCTGTGTGTGGTGACCCACCTTTATAATTATATAGACACAACCCAAACTCTTAGAGGGGGAGAGAAAGCCTTATGGGTCAGCCATAAAAAGCCTTTTGGACGGGTTACCAGCCAGACAATATCCAGATGGTTGAAACAGGTCCTTAATATGGCAGGGATTAACACAGATGTTTTTAAATCCCATTCAACCAGGGCAGCGTCCACGTCAGCGGCGGATCGGATGCAGGTTCCCCTAGACCACATCCTCAGTGCAGCGGGATGGTCAAGGGAATCGACATTCCAAAAATTCTACCGTAAACCGCTGATGCAGAGGGACGTCTTTGCGGAGAGAATTTTAGGAACCGCAAATTTATGATTTAAAGCCCAGGGGAGCTATTTTTTGTTGTTCTTAATAAACATTTGTTTTTTAAAACTAACAAACTTGTTGGTCTTTAGCTACCACTTCCTCCCTCGATGATCTTTCGGCAGTGAGTGATAAAACTGTTACACGGTTTGAAATCACAGACCTTTGAAGTCTTCACGTAGTCACTCACGTGACTCCGAAGTAAAATAGTGAGATTAAACGAGTACTTACCAGTACGAAGTTTGATCTGTATTTTATGAGGAGTTACGATGAGGGATTACGTGCCCTCCGCTCCCACCCTCATTGTATAGATCAAACTCGGACTGATGTCTCATTAATCTTTACTATCTTTACTTCAATTTGTGTCTATCTGTGATTCCACACCGCTGCTTGGAAGTATGCCGCGCCTGCGCGCTGGGTGGGTTCTTCACGTAATCCCTCATCGTAACTCCTCATAAAATACAGATCAAACTTCGTACTGGTAAGTACTCGTTTAATCTCACTATTAAAGTATTGAAAACATTTCAAATGGGAGAGAACTTCATCGCATGTATAAAATTATTATATAACAAACCCACGGCTAGAATATTAAATGATAATATACTATCTACGAAATTCCAATTATCGAGGGGCAATAGACAAGGATGTTCATCATCACCGCTGTTATTTGTTCTGATAATTGATCATTTAGCTGAAAAAATCAGAACACACCCGGGTATTTACGGTTATAATACAAAATATTAAAATAACATAATATCTTTATATGCAGACGAAGTACTACTGTACATCACAATACCCCAAATCAGTATACCAAACATAATAAATCTAACTGAGGACTTTGTATCTTTCTCAGGATATAGAATAAATTGGAACAAAAGCGAAATTATGTCGATAAAACCGAAAGACTCAACAGACTCTTAAAATTCCCCTTTAAAATAGCCACAGAAAAATTCAAATATTTGGAAATTGAAATTACTAGAAACTATCACGCTGTTTAATGCCAATTATAGTCCCTTACTTAGGAAACTAAATAATCTAATCAAATTCTGGAAAACGCTCCCGATGTCTTTAATAGGTCGAATAAATGCTATAAAAATGATCATTTACAACAAATCCTATATTTACTTCAATCAATACCTATATATGTTCCAAAAAAGTATTTCAATAAATTGGACTCAGACATTACAAATTGTATATGGGATTATAAATCCCACAGAATACAAATAACATACCTTAGTAAACCAAAAGAGATGGGTGGTCTAGCGCTCCCTAACTTTATGTACTACTAGACTAAGTGGGACACGTTGGGTCCCGGCCTCACACGGGAGGGCTGGCCACCCAACATAATATTCCACCTCTGCAGCAATTCCAATATTGATGGCCAGTGGGAGGGGGGGGCTTTCTGTTGCGCTAGTATGAGTGTTGTGGGTCGAAGGTACTGATTTCCAGAGGGATAGTATGGAGTTTTTGGGCTGGCAGCTCAGTCACTGAGGCCTGGCAGTACAATCACTCGGACCTGGCAGACTGGCGGCTGAGAAACTGCCAGAAAATGTGCCCAAAACAGGTGACAGACAGTAAGAGAGAGAAGGGGGAGAGGGTGGACTTAATGGATTATTGGGCTGGCAGATAACTAACTCACGGCTCGTGGGCTGGCAGTGCAGTCACTCACGCCTTGTACGCTGGCAGTTCACTCAGTCACCCTACCCACCTTCACCCCCCACTCTACTCCTTGCCATTCCCCTCCCAACCACACATTCAGTGCATCTCCAAACAACCTCGGCCCATGCACTCTTAATGGCTCTCCCACAGAGCAGCCATTCTTGCCTATTAGATCCTATTGTAATGAAGAACACACAACATTAAAAGTGCAGAACATGTTTTATTAAAGTTTAAAATGTGAATGATTCTTAAAATATAAGAACAATTTAAATTTCAAAGATGAGATTTATTAAATTTTTACTTGTTGTGTCTTGTTGTGTTCTGCTGCTCACTGCCTCTTGATGACTATTTCCTGTTGATTAAAAGAGACAATTTTAATATAGAGAAAGTCAGCGGTCAAATTTTAAGAAGGACAATCTGAGAAAATATCTCAAAAGTAATCATTCAACGAAGCACGCTATTAATGACAACATTCTTGGGCGATGTTCCATCCTCCAGGAAACCTTTGACATTTCCCTTCATATTTCTGTTGAGTTAGTATGTTGGGCCAAAGGTACTGGTTTCCAGAGGGCTAGTATGGAATTTGTGGGCTGAATGGATTTTTGGGCTGGCAGCTCAGTCACTGAGGGCTGGCAGCTCAGTCACTGAGGTCTGTGCTGGCAGGGGGCACCGACATACTTGGTGTTGCTGAAGACATCTGGAAGGGTTCTGTCCACAAATTCAAAGCATTCTCTCCTAATCATTGGACATTCATCCCAAACAATGACTTTCACTTGCCTCGTGAAATGTGCCGTCTTTTAGTTCTTTTCGATGTTGCACAATATATCCTCGGCCAATTGGATGGGTACCTTGAATCGAGAATGTGTAGTTCTTCCACCAGGCAGAAATGTAGCTGCTATCCTAGAGGATACTACAGCAATAGCCACATTACCTTGACCTCTAACATTTCCTGACATGATGTTGAAATAGCAGCCTAAAGACAATTTCATTTGTTAATGAACACTGAAGATTGTGTGCAAAACATTGTTTTGAGGTAGGGGCTGTCAGGGTGGGGTGGGGGTGGTAAGCATTGTGCAGCCAAGGGAGGGGCACAGCCTCAGGTGTGGGTTCTCGTGAGCTGGTGAGAAATGGGGAGGGGGCTCATGCAGGGTATGAGGGAGGATTCAGTGGGGGTGCATCCTATAGCCAGGCGGAGGTGGGGCATGTCAGTGGAGGAGATGGGGCAGTGAGAGATTTACTCATGACCTGTGGACTAACTCACTGCCTTGGGATTAACTCATGTCCTTTAGATTGACTGACTCTCACAGCTTGTGGACTGACTGATGCCTGCCTTCTGGAGTCACGTCCGACTTTTGTAAACTGACAACGGCAACATCTACATTGAGAAACAGCTTCTTCCTGACAGCCATCACACTATTAAACTTAACAAATAAGCTCTGAACTACGAAATACTATGATTTTTTCACACACACACATATATATTCCCACGCACTCACACACATATGCACACACATATATATTCATACACACACACACACACACACACACACATATTCACTCACACACATATTCAGACATACACACGTACACACACACATATTCACACACACGCACATATTCACAAACACATCTGCACACATACACACACTCACACATACACACACACATATTCACACACACACATTCGCATATACATATTCACAAACAGACTTATTCACACAGACACAAACTGAATGACACACACATTCACATAAAGACCCACACACACATAGACTCATAGACTCATACACACATAAACTCATACACACACACACACACACACACACACACACAGACTCACTCACGCACACGCCCACACAGACTCAATCACACACACATACAGACTCAATCACACACACATACAGACTCAATCACACACACATACAGACTCATCCCCCACCTCAAGAGACTGCCCTATGGGTGGTAATTGTCGTGCATCCAAGGGCAGCTTCAGGCGGGGGTTGTCGTGAACTGATGAGAAGCGGGTGGGGTGTCCTCATGCAGGGGATGTGGACGGTTTCAGTAGGGGGTGCATCCTATAGCATGGCGGAGGGCAGCATCTTGAGGTGGGGGATGTCAGTGGAGTAGAGGGGGCAGTGAGCGATTTACTCATGACCTGTGGACTCACTCACTGCCTTGGGATTAACTCATGGCCTTTGGACTGACTCTCACAGCTTGTTGGCTGACTGATGCCCGACTTCTGGAGTCATGTCCGACTTTTGTAAACTGAAAACTATAACATCTACATTGAGGAACAGCTTCTTCTTGACAGCCGTCACGCTATTAAACATAACAAATAAGCTCTGAACTACGAAATACTATATTATTTCACACACACACACATATATATTCACATGCACTCACACACATATGCACACAATCACACACACACACACACACACACACACACACACACACACACACACACACACACACACACACACACACACACACACAGACACACACACACACACACACACACACACACACACACACACACACACACACACACACACACACACACACACACACACTCATATTCACACACACATACATATGGACACACGTACATATTCACACACACACAATACAATACAATACAATACAATTTATTTGTCATTTGGACCCCTTGAGGTCCAAACGAAATGTCGTTTCTGCAGCCATACATTACAAAACAAAAAAAAGACCCGAGACACAACACAGTTACACAAACATCCATCACATCCCTGTCATGGAAGGCAAAAAAACGTATCTCTCCACTGCACTCCCCCCCCCCGATGTC
>JAWMAR010000654.1:290765-297848 GCA_036785375.1 Leucoraja ocellata | reverse complement strand
AGCGCGTGTGTGTGAGTTTAAGTGTATGCGTTAGCAAGAATTTCAATGATTCAATGGTACTTTATTTTCACGTGTACCAAGGTACAATGAAATACTTAAATTTGCAGACAACCCGGTAAAATCATGTAGCAGACCTCACGGAGGTAGTACACAAGTCTCGCCACATTTTGACGCAGACAAAGTTACAAACGTTGGCCGAATATTTCTATCTCCTGCCTGCCGCCGCACCGGTGGCGTCCTTCGTTCTCGGCGGTCTTCCTCGCTCTCCGACGGTCCACCTCGCTCGCTGCCATTGCTCTCGGCTCCATGCTCGCTACTGGGCCGAATGAAGTGCGGCTTTGTACTGCGGACACATTCCCGGCTGCGCTTCGTTGCCGCGAACACGCGGGAAACCTTATAAATCACAAATGTGCAAGTGTGCAGGTGCGTTTAGTGCGGCAGCGTTGTAAGAGCGACTTTACAGGCTTGTGTTTGTGGCTGCGTGAGTGTGCGAGTACCGTGGTGAGTGTGAGCATTAGTAAGTGTGGGTGAGAATGTTTGCGTGTGTGAGTGCGTGTAGATTTCTGTGTGTTAGGCAATGGTTGAGAATACTAGACTAAGTGGGAGACATTAGGTCCATGTACGCACGGGATGGCTAGTCCCCCAACGCAATATTCCATCTCTCCGCCAATTACAATATTGGTGCCAGTGGTGTGGGGTGGGGGCTTTCTGTAGTCCTAGTATGCGTGTTTTGGGCCATAGGGACTGGTTTCCGGAGGGCTAGTATGGACATTGTGGGCCGAATGGATTTTTGGACTCGCATTTCAAACAGTCACGGTTCGTGGGCTGGCAGTTCACTCACTCACGGCTGGTGGTCTGGCATTTCACCCACTCACGGATATTGGGCTGCCAGTTCAGTCACTGACGGCCGGTGAACTGGCAGTTCACTCACTCATGGCTATTGAGCTGGCAGTTCATTCACTCACGGCTATTGGGCTGGCACACTCACCCACGGCTGGTGGGCTGGCATGTGAATCAATCACTGACGGCCGGTGGGCTGACAGTTGACTCACTCACGGCTGGTGTGCTCACACACATCCTCCATCACACACATACACACGCTTCATCACACACATTCTCCATCATACACACACCACCCTCGATCGCACACACATCCTCCATCACACACAACCTCCGTCACACACACACACACTCCATCACTCACTCACACGCACACACATACACATGCACTCATACGCACTCACAAAAACTTACACACACACTCACACCCACACATGGGACATATATATGAGAGTAGAACCCTCTTGAATCTACTCACGCGGCTGAGCGCGGCCTCTGGAGTGAGCGGAACTTGCGAAAAAAGCGAGACTTTCAGAATGACCGCGACCTATTCACTGAGCAGACTCACAGTTCAATTACTCACGGCGTCGAGTCACACTTCAATTACTCACGGCGTAGACTCACAGTTCAATTACTCACGGCGTAGACACAGTTCAATCATAACTGTGCAGACTCAAAATTCAATCAGCACGGTGCAGACTCACAGTTCACTGACGGCGTAGACTCAAAGTTGCATTCATTCACGGCATAGACACAGTTCAGTTCACTCACGGCGTAGACGCACAGTTGTGGACTTATCTCTCATTTACGGTCTTCCGGGGTAAGTGGCTCACGTCCGGCCTCCGGGCTTTATACTCCCGCCCCACGGAATGGATGTTACCTTATTCAAGGTGTGTGGCAGGCGAGGAGCCCTATCTGCTGATCTCACGAAATTATAATCATTCAAAACCTTTCTATTATTTCACTGGTCGGAATAAACGTTGGTGTGCGTGGAACGGGGGAGAACGGTAAGTAATATGGCGAAGGAATCATAGCGATATACGTGAGCGTTTTGGCTAAAATGGATTTACAACGTAGACCGGAAGTGGTCAAGATGAGTGTTTTAGTAATAGTATAGAAAATAGATGAATGTGGGAATGTGAGTTTGTGAGAATGTTGGAATATCTGATTGTTTGAAAATGATAAAGCATGAGGGTGTGTGGGTATATGGTGGTGTTGAGTAAGTGGTTTTACACAGAGAGTGATGAATCTATGGAATTATCTGCCACAGAAGGTAGTTGAGGCCAGTTCATTGGCTATATTTAAGAGGGAATTAGATGTGGCCCTTGTGGTTAAAGGGATCAGTGGGTATGGGGACAAGGTAGGGATGGGATACTGAGTTGGATGATCAGCCATGATCATATCGAATGGTGGTGCAGGCTCGGGCCGAAAGTCCTACTCCTGCACCTATTGTCTATGTCTCTATGTGTCTATGATTTCCCGTGAATGTGTTAGAGCGTGTGTGCAAATAAATGCGTGTCTCGTTAGTGCTCGTACGTGTATATGTCTCGTAGTGTGAGCGCATGTATGTCATTGTATGTGCGAACATGTGAGAGAGTATTTGTGTGCCTGTGATTTTATGGGTGAGGTTGTGTGCGTGTTCGGTTGTGCGTGTGTGTGTGTATGTGTGTGTATGTGTGCTAATGTGTGTGTGTGTGTGTGTGTGTGTGTGTGTGTGTGTGTGTGTGTGTGTGTGTGTGTGTGTGTGTGTGTGTGTTTGTGTGTGTGTGTGTGTGTGTGTGTGTGTGCGTGCGTGCGTGCGTGCGTGTGTGTGTGTGTGAGAGAGAGAGAGAAGAGAGAGAGAGAGAGAGAGAGAGAGAGAGAGAGAGAGAGAGAGAGAGAGAGAGAGAGAGAGAGAGAGAGAGAGAGAGAGAGAGAGAGAGAGCGTGTGGGTTCGTTTGCCCATGTGTGTGCTTGCGTGCGTGATTTATTGTGTGTGTGTGTGTATGCGTGCCTGTGTGCGTGTGTATGCGTGATACACCCATGGGGTCAGGAGGGGAAGATAGATCAGCCATGATTGAACGGCGGAGTCAATTTCATGGACCGAATAGCTTAAATCTTTTTATTCTTTTGTGACAGCATAAGTGTGTATACGATGAGTGTGAGTGCACAACAATGCCGGTGTGTGGCAGTGTGAGAGTGTGTATTTTAGTGCTCGTTGTGTGAACGTTTTCATGGGGATGAGTGAGGGTGTGAAAATATCTGTGAGTGTGGCGTGAGTGTGTGCTTGTGTTGGAAAAGTATATGTTGTTACGACTAAATGTGTAAGAATGTGTGCGTTTCGAGAGTATACGAGCGTGTGTGAGCGAGTGTGGGTACGTGAATATGTAGGTAAACAACACTGCTGGAGATACTCAGCGTGTGAGACTGCATCTATGGATAGAAGGTATGGGGGACTTTTCGCATCGGACCCTTCTTCAGAGAACATGAAGACCCTTATTCAGAAAATAGGAATACGTGAATATGTAAGAGCCTCCGTGAGTGGGTGTGTCCACGGGTTTGTGTTTCGATGTGTCAGTGTCCGTGATTTTGAGTTCGTAGCGTTTTATCAGTGATGTTTATGTATGTGTAAGGGTGCATTGCCGGGTGTAAGAGTTGGGCATTGTGTGAATTGTGTGTCTGCGAGAATGGCATAATGCGTACCTGGAGTTTTGCGTACAGTTTTGGTCTCCTAATCTGAGGAAAGGCATTCTTGCCATAGAGGGAGTGCAGAGAAGGTTCAGCAGACTGATTTATGGGATGTCAGGACTTTGATATGAAGAAAAACTGGATAGACTCGGCTTGTACACGCTAGAATTCAGAAGTTTGAGGGGGAGATCATGTAGAAACTTGCAACATTATTAAGGGGTTGGACAGGCTAGATGCAGGAAGATTATTACCGATGTTGGGGAAGCCCAGAACTAGGGGGTCACAGTTTAATGATCAGAGGGAAGTCTTTTAGGACCGAGATGAGAAAATCATTTTTTACACAGAGAGTGGTGAATCTGTGGATTTATCTGGCACAGAAGGTAGCGGAGGCCAATGCATTGGTTATATTTAAGAGGGAGTTAGACGTGGCCCTTGTGGCTAAAGGGATCAGGCGGTACGGAGAGAAGGCAGGGATGGGATACTGAGTTGGATGATCAGCCATGATCATATCTAATGGCGGTGCAGGCTCTAAGGGCCGAATGACCTATTCCTGCACCTATTTTCTATGTTTCTATGTTTGTATGAGTGAACGGGTCGTATTCAGAATGGCAGGCAGTTGCTAGTGGAGTGCCGCAAGGCTCGGTGTTGGGGGCCGCAACTGTTTACCGTATATATTAATGATTTGGCAGAGTGAATTAGGAGCAACACTAGCAAATTTGCGGATGACACAAAGTTGGGTGGCAGTGTGAACTGTGAACCGGATGTTAGGAGGTTGCAGGTTGACCTGGACAGGTTCAGTGAGTGGGCAGATGCGTGGAAGATGCAGTATCTATATTACTAAAACTAAGATTTTGACCACTTTCTGACTTTCCGTTTCGTAATTTGATTTTTGTCCACCTCGCTTAGAGACATCCTCCGCTGCGCTGGATCAGAGGATGTTTCCCATCGATGAAAAATCAAAGCGTTAATAATGTTTTAAAATATGTCGGCATTCTCTCTGCTGCCCAACTGGTGGCAGGGGGAGGGTCTATAAAACCCAGAGGAGTCGTGGCTCACTCAGTCACTGCGAGATGGAGGATGCGAGAGGGTCGCGGCTTTCTGAACTGTGAATAACACTGAACGCATGTGCACTCAACGGTGAGTCCCCTTGATATGGTTGTAAAATGTTTGCTAAACTGTTTGTCTTGGCTTGTAAAATGGTTACAGAAAATGTTTTGGTTGTAAAATGTTTGCAACATTGTTTGTATTGGATTTTAAAATGTTTGTAGACAATGTATTGGGTTGTAAAATATTTACAAAATGGTTTGTCCTGGCTTTTTAAAAAATGTTTTCAGAAAATGTAATCGATGCAAAATGTTTGCAAAATTGTTTGTCTTAATTTTCAAATGGTTGCAACAGTTTTCGGATAGTAAAGCGTGAGTAAGATCAGCACTGAGTTTAATTGCAAAATTGGCGTTCAATCCGTGACTTCTGCTAAGGGGAAACATGGCGCTGATGACGTCATTCCCGGTGTGCTCAAGAAGCGAGAGGGTCACGTCAACACATAGCAGCAATACATAGAAGTACCTACTAGAGAAGGGGCGGTGCTGGACCTCCTGTTAGGAAATGAGACGGGTCAGGTGGCAGAGGTATGCGTTGTGGAACAGTTCAGGACCAGTGATCAAAATACCATTAGTTTCAATATAATTATGGAGAGGGTCAGAACCGGACTGAGGGTTGAGATTTTTGATTGGAGAAAGGCTAACTTGGATGAGATGCGAAATGATTTACAAGAAGTTAATTGGGACAGTTTGTTTTATGGGAAAGATGTGGAAGAGAAATGGAGGACATTTAAAAAAGGGGGGTACATAATCGTTATGTCCCTGTTCGGTTGAAAGGAAATAGGAAAAATTGGAAAGAGCCACGGTTTTCAAGGGAAATTGGACACGGTTCGGAAAAACAGAGAGATCTACAATAATTATAAGCAGCATGGAGTAAATGAGGTGCTTGAGTAGTATAAAGAATGTAAAAAAGAATATTAAGAAATAAATTAGAAAAGCTAAAAGAAGATATGAGGTTGCTTTGGCAAGTAAGGTGAAAGTAAATCCAAAGGGTTTCCACAGCTATATTAATAGCAAAAGGATAACGAGGGATAAAATTGGTCCATTCGAGAGTCAGAGTGGACAGCTCTCTGCAGAGCCAAAAGAGATGGGGGGAGATATTGAACAATGTCTTTTCTTCGGTATTCACCAAGGATAAGGATATTTAATTATGCGAGGTAAGGGAAACATGTAGAGTAGCTATGGAAACTATGAGATTCAAAGAAGAGGAAGTGCTGACATTTTTGAGAAATATAAAAGTGGATACGTCTCCAGGTCCGGACAGGATATTCCCTAGGACATTGAGGGAAGTTAGTGTAGAAATAGCAGGGGCTCTGACAGAAATATTTCAAATGTCATTAGAAACGGGAATAGTGTCAGAGGATTGGCGTACTGCGCATGTTGTTCCATTGTTTTAAAAGGGGTCTAAGAGTAAACCTAGCAATTATAGACCTGTTAGTTTGACGTCAGTGGTGGGCAAATTAATGGAAAGGATACTTAGAGATAATATATATAAGCATCTGGATAAACAGGGTCTGAGTTGGAACAATCAACATGGATTTGTGCCTGGAAGGTCATATTTGACTAACCTTCTTGAATTTTTTGAAGAGGTTACTCGGCAAATTGATGAGGGTAAACCAGTGGATGCGGTATATATGGACATCAGTAAGACCTTTGACAAGGTTCCTCACGGAAGGTTGGTTAAGAAGGTTCAATCGTTGGGTATTAATGGTGGAGTAGCAAGATGGATTCAACAGTGGCTGAACGGGAGATGCCAGAGAGTAATGGTGGATGGTTGTTTGTCAGGTTGGAGGCCAGTGGCTAGTGGGGTGCCACAGGGATCTGTGTTGGGTTCACTGTTGTTTGTCATATACATAATGATCTGGATGATGGTGTGGTAAATTGGATTAGTAAGTATGCAGATGATACTAAGATAGGTGGTGTAGTGGATAATGAAATAGATTTTCAAAGTGTACAGAGAGATTTATGTCAGTTGGAAGAGAGGGCTGAAAGATGGCAGATGCAGTTTAATACTGATAAGTGTGAGGTGCTACATCTTGGCAGGACAAATCAAAATAGGACGTACATGGTAAATGGTAGGGAATTGAAGAATGCAGGTGAACAGAGGGATCTGGGAATAACTGTGCACAGTTCCCTGAAAGTGGAATCTCATGTAGATAGGGTGGTAAAGCGTTTGGTGTGCTGGCCTTTATAAATCAGAGCATTGAGTATAGAAGTTGGGATGTAATGTTAAAATTGTACAAGACATTGGTGAGGCCAATTCTGGAGTATGGTGTACAATTTTGGTCGCCTAATTATAGGAAGGATGTCCACAAAACAGAGAGAGTACAGAGGAGATTTACTAGAATGTTGCCTGGGTTTCAGCAACTAAGTTACAGAGAAAGGTTGAACAAGTTAGGGCTTTATTCTTTTGAGCGCATAAGGATAAGGGGGGATTTGATAGAGGTCTTTAAAATGATGAGAGGGATAGACAGAC
>JAWMAR010000654.1:253265-285765 GCA_036785375.1 Leucoraja ocellata | reverse complement strand
TAGCCTTCACGGACCACAAGCATTTGCGGTTGCGTATGTTTCGGAGCCTTGGTCCGCCCGTCAGCAGCGCCTGCTGTAGATTTGGGAGGAACAACAGCAGCAACAGATTAGCAAGAGATACGACTGATTGGCTCTAGCCCAAGGGGGAGGAGAGGGGTGAAAACAGTTGAAAACTGAGGAATTTGCTTTGTAAATTGGTAAATCAGGCAATTTATCAGTCAATTTAAGCAGGACAGCTCTTTGCGAGCGGCAGTGAGTGAGCGGCCTTGTGAGGGAAGTCCCCTGTGAGAAAAGTGTGAGTCTTTGGCTCGAGAGTCTTCGGCGAGGAGGCTGAGGAGAGGAGACCACGCAATACGCTTGAGAGGGAGAGACCAAAGAAGGAGATGTCAGACAAGCTGATTCAGTGCGATGCTTGCAGTATGTGGGAGGTCAAGGACACCGCTGGTGCCTCTGGCTGCTACAAATGCGAAAAATGCATCCAGGTAGAGCTCCTGAAGGGCCGTGTTGAGGAACTGGAGAAGCAAGTGGATGACCTCCGGTTCATACGAGAAACGGAGTCGTTCCTTGACAAGTCCTACAGTACGATTGTTACACCTAAGGTACTGGAAGAGAGAAGGTGGGAGACAGTGAGAAAGGGAGGGAAGCATGGAATGCAAACGTCCCCGGGTGGTGTACCTCTTGTAAACAGGTTCATCCGCTTAGAAGCTGTTGGGACAGAAGACGTGAGCGGCGGACTGGCCTGTGATGTGAATAGGGCTGTTGAGCCAAAACCAAAAAGGCCTAAGGCAGGCAAGGCCATTGTAGTGGGAGACTCCATCGTGAGAGGTACGGACAGGGGTGTCTGCGGTAACAGACGGGATGCGAGGATGGTGTGCTGCCTTCCGGGTGCCAGGATCCAGGATGTCACGGACAGAGTGCAGAAAATCCTCAAGGGCGAAGGTGAACATCCGGAAGTGGTAGTGCATGTCGGCACAAATGATGTCGGAAAAAAGGGGATGAATATTCTGCAGCGTGACTATAGAGAGCTCGGAAAAATGTTGAAAAGCAGGACCTCCAGGGTTGTTATGTCCGGTTTGCTTCCAGTTCCCCGTGCTGGCGAGAGCAGGAACAGGGAGATACGGGACCTGAACATGTGGCCGAGGAACTGGTGCACGGGGCAGGGATTTAGATTCTTAGATCACTGGGATCTGTTTTGGGGTAAGGGGGAACTGTACAAAAGGGACGGATTGCATCTTAACAGGTGTGGGACCAGCATTCTGGTAGGCAGGTTTGCCACTGCTACACGGGTGGCTTTAAACTGAATAAGGGGGGTGAGGTATCGAATGGGATAGTGGAGGATGGAGTTAAAGGGAAAGGGTTTCTTAAATGTGTGAGCGTAGAGACCGAGGGGTGTAAAATGAGGGTAGAAGAAATAGGCAGCAAGGTGAAAAGTAAAAGTGGCAGGCAGACAAAACCAGGGCAAAAATCAAAAAGGGCCACTTTTCAACATAATTGTATAAGGGGTAAGAGTGTTGTAAAAACAAGCCTGAAGGCTTTGTGTCTCAATGCAAGGAGCATTCGTAATAAGGTGGATGAGTTGAATGTGCAGATAGCTATTAATGACTATGATATAGTTGGGATCACGGAGACATGGCTCCAGGGTGACCAGGGTTGGGGGCTGAACATCCAGGGATATTCAATATTCAGGAGGGATAGACAGAAAGGAAAAGGAGGTGGGGTAGCGTTACTGATTAGAGAGGGGATTAATGCAACGGAAAGGAAGGACACTAGTTTGGAGGATGTGGAATCGGTATGGGTAGAGCTGCAAACACTAAGGGGCAGAAAACGCTGGTGGGTGTTGTGTACAGGCCACCTAACAGTAGTAGTGAAGTTGGAGATGGTATCAAACAGGAAATTAGGAATGCGTGCGACAAAGGCAAAACAGTTATAATGGGTGACTTCAATCTACATATAGATTGGGTGAATCAAATTGGCAGGGGTGCTTAGGAAGAGGATTTCTTGGAATGTATGCGGGATAGTTATCTAAATCAACATGTAGAGGAACCAACGAGAGAGCAGGCTATTTTAGACTGGGTATTGAGTAATGAGGAAGGGTTAGTTAGCAATCTTGTTGTACGTGCCCCCTTGGGCAAGAGTGACCATAATATGGTTGAGTTCTTCGTTAGGATGGAGAGTGACATTGTTAATTCAGAAACAATGGTTCTGAACTTAAAGAAAGGTAACTTTGAGGGTATGAGACGTGAATTGGCCAAGATTGACTGGCAATTAATTCTAAAAGGGTTGACGGTGGATATGCAATGGAAGACATTTAAAGACTGCATGGATGAACTACAAAAATTGTTCATCCCAGTTTGGCAAAAGAATAAATCAGGGAAGGTAGTACATCCATGGATAACAAGGGAAATCAGGGATAGTATCAAAGCGAAGGATGATGCGTACAAATTAGCCAGAAAAAGCAGTATACCGGAGGACTGGGAGAAATTCAAAGACCAGCAGAGGAGGACAAAGGGCTTAATTAGGAAAGGAAAAATAGATTATGAAAGAAAACTGGCAGGGAACATAAAAACTGACTGCAAAAGTTTTATAGATATGTGAAAAGAAAGAGATTAGTTAAAACAAATGTAGGTCCCTTGCAGTCAGAAACAGGTGAGTTGATCATAGGGAACAAGGAAATGGCGGACCATTTGAATAACTACTTTGGTTCCGTCTTCACTAAGGAAGACATAAATAATTTGCCGGAAATAGCAGGGGACCGCGGGTCAAAGGAGTTGGAGGAATTGAGTGAAATCCAGGTTAGCCGGGAAGTGGTGTTGGGTAAATTGAATGGATTAAAGGCCGATAAATCCCCAGGGCCAGATAGGCTGCATCCCAGAGTACTTAAGGAAGTAGCTCCAGAAAATAGTGGATGCATTAGTAATAATCTTTCAAAACTCTTTAGATTTGTAGTTCCTGAAGATTGGTGGGTAGCAAACGTAACACCACTTTTTAAGAAGGGAGGGAGAGGGAAAATGGGGAATTACAGGCCAGTTAGTCTAACATCGGTAGTGGGGAAACTGCTAGAGTCAGTTATTAAAGATGGGATAGCAGCACATTTGGAAAGTGGTGAAATCATTGGACAAAGTCAGCATGGATTTACGAAAGGTAAATCATGTCTGACGAATCTTATAGAATTTTTCGAGGATGTAACTACTAGCGTGGATAGGGGAGAACCAGTGGAAGTGGTGTATCTGGACTTCCAGAAGGCTTTCGACAAGGTCCCACATAAGAGATTAGTATACACACTTAAAGCACAAGGCATTGGGGGTCAGTATTGATGCGGATAGAGAACTGGCTGGCAAACAGGAAGCAAAGAGTAGGCGTAAACGGGTCCTTTTCATAATGGCAGGCAGTGACTAGTGGGGTACCGCAAGGCTCAGTGCTGGGAACCCAGCTATTTACAATATATATTAATGATCTGGATGAGGGAATTGAAGGCAATATCTCCAAGTTTGCGGATGACACTAAGCTGGGGGGCAGTGTTAGCTGTGAGGAGGATGCTAGGAGACTGCAAGGTGACTAGGATAGGCTGGGTGAGTGGGCAAATGTTTGGCAGATGCAGTATAATGTGAATAAATGTGAGGTTATCCATTTTGGTGGCAAAAACGGGAAAGCAGACTATTATCTAAATGGTGGCCGATTGGGAAAGGGGGAGATGCAGCGAGACCTGGGTGTCATGGTACACCAGTCATTGAAGTTAGGCATGCAGGTGCAGCCGGCAGTAAAGAAAGCGAATGGTATGTTAGCTTTCATTGCAAAAGGATTTGAGTATAGGAGCAGGGAGGTTCTACTGCAGGTGTACAGGGTCTTGGTGAAACCACACCTGGAGTATTGCGTACAGTTTTGGTCTCCAAATCTGAGGAAGGACATTATTGCCATAGAGGGAGTGCAGAGACGGTTCACCAGACTGATTCCTGGGATGTCAGGACTGTCTTATGAAGAAAGACTGGATAGACTTGGTTTATACTCTCTAGAATTTAGAAGATTGACAGGGGATCTTATAGAAACTTACAAAATTCTTAAGGGGTTGGACAGGCTAGATGCAGGAAGATTGTTCCCGATGTTGGGGAAGTCCAGGACAAGGGGTCACGGCTTAAGGATATGGGGGAAATCCTTTAAAACCAAGATGAGAAGAGCTTTTTTCACACAGAGAGTGGTGAATCTCTGGAACTCTCTGCCACAGAGGGTAGTTGAGGCCAGTTCATTGGCTATATTTAAGAGGGAGTTAGATGTGGCCCTTGTGGCTAAGGGGATCAGGGGTATGGAGAGAAGGCAGGTACGGGATACTGAGTTGGATGATCAGCCATGATCATATTGAATGGCGGTGCAGGCTCGAAGGGCCGAATGGCCTACTCCTGCACATAGTTTCTATGTTTCTATGTTAACCCTACAGAAACTAATAAAATTCTTAAGGGGTTGCACAGGCTAGATGCAGGAAGATTTTTCCCGATGTTGGGGAAGTCCAGGACAAGTGGTCACAGTTCTAGGATAAGGGGGAAATATTTTAGGACCAAGATGAGAAAAACATTTTTCACACAGAGAGTGGTGAATCTCTGGAATTTTCTGCCATATAAGGTAGTTGAGGCCAGTTCATTGGCTATATTTAAGAGGGAGATAGGTGGCCCTTGTGGCTAAGGGGATCTGGGGGTATGGAGAGAAGGCAGGTACATGGTACTGAGTTGGATGATCAGCCATGATCATATTGAATGGCTGTGCAAGCTCGAAGGGCCGAATCGCCTACTCCTGCACCTTTTTTCCATGTTTCTACGTTTCTATGTTTCTATGTCTGTGTGTATGTCTGTGTGTGAGCGTGTGGATGTGTGTGTGTGAGTCTGTGTGTGAGTGTGTGCGTAAGTCTGTGTGCGTGATTCTGTGTGTGTGAAAGAGTGTGTGAGTCTGAATTGGTGAGTGTGTGTGAGTGTGTGTCTAAGAGTATGTGGCTGTGTGTGTTTGAGTGTGTGCGTGTCTGAGTCTGTCTGTGTGAGTCTCTGTGCGTGTGAGAATCTGTGTGTGTGAGTCTGTGTGTGCGAGTATGTGTGTGTGAGCCTGTGTCTGTGTGTGTGAGTGTGTGCGTGAGTCTGTGTGTTTGAGTGTGTGTGTGAGTCTGAGTGTGTGTGTGAGTTTGTGTGTGCGTGAGTGTGTGCCTGAGATTTTGTGTCTGTGTTTGTGTCTGAGTCTGTGGGTGTGTCTTAGTCTGTGTCTGTGTCTGTGAGTCTTTGTGTGTGAGAGATAGTCTGTGTGTGTGAGAGTGTCTGTGTGTGAGAGTTGTGTGGGTGTGCGTGAGAGTTTATGTGTATATATGTGTGTGTGACAGAGAGTGTGTGTGTGTGAGTGGGTGTGTGTCTATTTGTGTGTGAGTGTGTGTGTGAGTGTGTGTGAGCCTCTTTGTGTCTGAGTGTGTGTGAGTCTATGTGTGAGTGCGTGTGTCTGTGTGTGTGGGTGTGTGAGTCGGGGTGCGTGTGTGTCTGAGAGTATTTGTGTGAGTGTGCGTGTGTCTGTGTGTGTGAGAGTGTGTGTGAGTGTGTGTGAGTGCGTCTGAGAGTCTGTGTGTGTGTCTGTGTGTGTGAGAGAGAGAGTATGTGTGTGTGAGAGAGAGTATCTGTGTGTGTGCGCCTGTGTCTGTGAGTATGTGTGTACATCTGCCTTTGTGTGTGTGAGTGTGTGTGTGAGTGTATGAATGTGGATGTGTCTGAATCTGTGGCTCTGTGTGTGCGAGAGTGTGTGTGAGAGTATGTGTGTGTGTGTGTGCCTGTGTGCGAATGAGTATGTGTGTGCGTGAGTGTGTTTCGTCTGTGTGTGTGAGAGTCTCTGTGTGTGTCTGAGACTATGTGTGTGGGTGGCTACGTGTGTGTGTGGGTGGGTGTGAGCGAGTGTGTGTGTGAGTGTGAGTCTGTATGTATGTGAGTGTGTGCGAATCTGTATGAGTGTGTGTGTGTGTGAGATTATGTGTATTTGTGTGTGTCTGACTCGCTGTGTGTGTGAGTCTGAGTGTGTGTGTGTGTGTGTGTGTGTGTGTGTGTGTGTGTGAGCATGTGTGTGTGTGAGCAAGTGTGTGTGTATAAGTGTGAATGTGTGTGTGTCTGCGTCTGTATGTGTCTGAGTCTTTGTGTGCGTATGTGTGTGTGAGTCTGTGCGCGCGTGTGCCTGATAGTATGTGTATGAGTATGTGTGTGTGTCTGTGTGTGTGTGTGTGTGAGCGTGTGTGAGTATGTGTGTGTGTTAGTGTGTGAGTGTGCGTCTGTGAGTCTGTGGCTGTGTGTGTGTGTTTGAGTCTGTGTGTGTGCGCCTGTGTATGTGTGTGTATGTGTGTGTGTGTGAGAGAGTCTTTGTGTGTGTGCGTCTGTGTGTCAGTATGTCTGTGTGTATCTGTCTTTGTGTGCGTGAGTGTGTGTGTGAGAGTATATGAATGTGGATGTGTCTGAATCGGTGTCTGTGTTTGTGAGAGAGCCTGTGTGTGTGTGAGTGTGTATGAGTCTGTGTGTGAGAGTATGTGTGTATGTGAGTGCGTGCGAGGCTGTATGTGTGTGAGTGTGTGTTAGTGAGTGTGAGTCTGTGTGTGCGTGAGTGTGTGTGAGTGTGTGTGTGAGAGAGTGTGTGAGTGTATTGGTGAGTATGTGTGAGTATGTGAGTGTGTGCCTGAGAGTATGTGTGTCACTGTGTCTGAGTGTGTGTGTGTCTAAGTCTCTGGGTGAGTCTGTGTGTGTGTGAGAATTTGTGTGTGTGTGTGAGTCTGTGTGTGTGAGAGAGTCTGCGTGTGTGGAAGTCTATGTATGCGTGTGAGTGTCTGTGGGTGTGAGTATGAATGTGAGTCAGTGAATGTCTGTCTCTGGGTCTGTGTGTGTGTGTGAGTCCATATGGCTGCGTGTGCGTATATGTGTATGAGTTTGTGTGTGTGTGATAGTCTGTGTGTGTGTGTGTGGGACTGTGCGTGCGAGTCTGTGTGTGTGAGTCTGTGTGAGTGTGTGAGTCGGTATGTATGTGAGTGTGTGTGAATCTGTATGTATGTGAGTGTGTGTGTGTGAGTGTGAGGTAGGTTGTGTGTGTGGGACAGTCTGTGTGTGTGTATGAGTGTGAATGTGTGTATGTCTGAGTCTGTCTGTGTGTGAGTCTTTGTGTGTGTATGTGTGTGAGTCGGTGTGCGTGTGTGTCTGAGAGTATGTGTATGAGTGTGTGTGTGTGAGTGTGTGTTTGAGTATGTGTGTGTGTTTGTGTGTGCGTGTGCGTCTGAGAGTCTGTGGCTGTGTGTGTGTGAGAGAGGGCCTTTGTGTGTGTGCGTCTGTGTCTGTGTGTGGGTGTGTTTGTGCATCTTTCATTGTGTGTGTGAGTGTGTGTGTGAGTATATGAATGTGGATGTGTCTGAATCTGTGTATGTGTGTGTGAGAGAGTCTGTGTGTGTGTGAGAGTATGTGTGTGCGAGTATGTGTGTGTGTGAGTATATGAATCTGAATCTGTGTCTGTGTGTGTGAGAGAGTCTGTGCGTGTGTGCGAGTATGTGTGTGTGTGAGTGTGTTGAGTTTGTGTGTGTGAGCCTATCTGTGTGTGTCTGTGACTATGTGTGTGTGAGTCTGCGTGTGTCTCTCTCTCCGTGTGTGGGGGGTGGGTGTGAGCGAGTTTGTGTGTGTGAGTGTGTTTGAGTCTTTGTGTGTGTGAGTGTGTGCGAGTCTGTATGTGTGTGAGTGTGTGTGAATCTATATTTGAGATTATGTGACTGTGTGTCTGAGTCTGTGTGTGTGTGAGTCTTTGTGTGTGTATGTGTGTGTGTGAAAGGTTGTGTGTGGGAGAGTCTGTGTGTGCGAGTCTTTGCGTGTGTGTGAGAGGGTCTGTGCGTGAGAGAGAGAGAGTCCGTGTGGGTGTGAGAGTCTGTGAGTGTGTCTGTGTGAAGTGGAGTGTGTGTGTGTGTGATCATCAAATAACATATAGTGCAAAGTGTATAGTCTTTCGCAGTTCAGAGATCATTCGTTATGTTTAATAGCAAGATGGCTGTCAGGAAAACGTTGTCCCTCAATGTAGATGTTACAGTTTTCAGTTTACAAAAGTCGGACGTGACTCCAGAAGTCGGGCATAAGTAAATCAATCCAGAGGCCATGAGTGAGTCAGTCAGTCGGTCCTGAGACAATGAGTTAGTCCCAAGGCAGTGGGTGAGTCAAGAGGCCATGAGCAGGCCGCTCAGCCCACCACTGGCATCCCTATCTCAAGATGCTGCCTCCGCTTGGCTGTGGGATGCTCTCGCTCCTGAAGCCGCCCCCATCCCGCGCTGCAGGGCAACCCCCCTCCCTCATCATCCCACGAGAGACCCCATCTGAAACAGTCCCCCTCCCTCGGCTGCAGGGCATTTGCCAGCCCCCACCCCGCCCCGCCAACCCCCGCCTAAAAAAATGTTTTGCACGAATTCTTCAGTGAGTCCAGAGAATTACAACAAATCAATGGAATAATTTAATTTACCACAACAAAGACATGGAAGGATGCACCTTAATGATAATCCAGAATAGCTACAGGAATGGCCATGCTAGAACTGAACAACAGCTATTTGTTGAGGAGAATGAGTCTCTGCTGCATGCTGAGCAGAGATATGTATATGCATTCAATTTAACAGAAGGTTAACATTCAATCAAGTTTTGCTATGACGATCAATAAAGCGGAAGGACAAACAATGCAGGCGTTGATCTACCCCGCCAAACTGGTATTTCAGCATGGAAAACTATATGTGTCTCAGCCGAGAAAAGTTGAATGGAAATGTCAACGTTTTCATGAACGATGGAACACCGACCCAGAATGTTGTCTTTAAAAGCGTGTTTCGTTGAATGGTGACTCCAGAAATAAATTCTCAGATTGTCTTTGTTAAAATTGGACCGCTCAATCTCCCTATGTTTAAATGCTCTATTTTTATATCAACAGGAAGGGTTGCTGAAAGAACTGTCACCACACCAGCCGAGAGTGATTGCACTTCCAGCCCACCAGCCCTGGGTAAGTGAACTGCCAGCCCACCAACCATGACTCACTTGAGAGCCAGCCCAATAATCCAATCAGTCTACCCTCTCCCCCCCCCCCCCCCTTCTCTTTCACCGAGACTGTCAACTATTTGGGCAGAATTTCTGGCAGTTTCACAGCTGCCAGCCTGCCAGGTCCGAGTGTCTGTACTGCCAGGCCTCACTGACTGAGCTGCCAGCCTAATAATCCATTTGGCCCACAATGCCCATACTAGCCCTCTGGAAACCAGTTCCTTTGGCCTACAACGCCCATACTAGCGCAACAGAAAGCCGCCCCCCCCCCCCCCCCCCACCCCCCACCACCACAATGATCAGCAATATTGGAATAGGTGGCGAGGTGGAATATTGCGGTGGGTGACCAGCCCTCCCGTGTGATGCTGGGACAGAACGCCCCCCACTTAGTCGAGTATATATTGATAAATGACAACACTCAGAGACTAATTTAACTTATACTTTACATAAGTAATTATACATAATTGTACAAAAATCAAACAGTTCTGGACGGATATTTTTAGAATAATTTCCGATGTTGTTAATACCCAGTTGGATCCCCTCAAAACTAATAATATTAGGAATATCAGAACAAAGCCTAAAACTTACAACAAGCCGATGAAACTTCCTTGGTTATAGTATAATAACTGGGAAAAAATTGAATATCTAAATTTTGCAAAAGTCCAACAAGCCCCACAATTAAAATGTGGATTATAGAGATGTCGGAGACCTTACATTTGGAAAGAATTAGACTTGTCTTAATTGACAAATAAGAATTATTTGCTAGAATATGGTCTCCATTTATTGCCTTTTTCAAATGGTAAATTAGTCCGGCTCGGATGTCTGACTGAAACTTGAACCCAGGATTAGATGAATAGTTATGTTTTATAATCTACGGACTTATCTCCAAAGTTGTATTATTGGTAATTTATTCTATTCTTTTTTATCGTGTTTTTTCTTCTTTCCCACTATCTATAAAAAAATAAGCTAAGTTAATATAAAATTGATAAATGAGGATCGCTACTATTCTGATAGCCGGAATCCCATCTATTAACAATTTGTAATTGATATACTAAATCAGTTTTGCTTATGATATGTACATGCTTCTAATAAAATATTATTTAAATAAGTATATATTGTATATAGCTGCGGTCCCAGCAGCGAGCATTGCGGTACCCAACGAGTCACTCCCTGCCATTCTGAAAGGAACCCGTTAATCCCTACTCTTTGTTTCCTGTCTACAAGCCACTTTACTGTCCATGTCAGCACACTACCCCGATGCCATGTGGTCTAACTTTGCCCACCAATCTCCTATGAGAGACCATATCAAATGCTTTCTGTAAGTCCAGTTACACTACATCCACTGGCTCTCCCTTGTCCTCCTTGTTACATCCTCAACAAAATCCAGAAGATAAGTCATGCATGATGTCCCCTTCGTAAATCTACGCTGACTTGGACCGATCTTGTTACTGCTATCTAAATGTGCCACTATTTCATCTTTTATGATTGACACCAGCATCTACCCCACCACCGATGCCAGGCTGACAGGTAATTCCCAATTTTCTCTCTCCCGCCTTTCTTTAAAAGTGCGATAACATTAGCTACTCCCTTATTCAAAATAACTGGCCCTGAATCTATGGAACATTGGAAAATGTTCCCCAATGCATCCATGAATTCACGAGCCACTTCCTTAAGTATCCTGGGATGCAAACCATTAGGCCCTGGGGATTTATAAGCTTTCACTCCCATCCGTCGATGCAACACCATGTCAGGCTTAATGTGGATTTCCTTCAGTTCCTTCGTCAACCCAGATCCTCTGGCCACTAGTACATCAGGAAGATTGCTTGTGACCTACTTAGAGACGACGGATCCAAAATACCTGTTTAACCAATCTGCCATTTCCTTGTTCCTCATAATAAATTCACATTTTTCAGTCTTGAAGGGTCCAACTTTGGTGTTGACTAATGTTTACCTTTTCACATACCCGAAGAAGCTTTTACTGTCCTCCTTTATATTCTTGGCAAGCTTAATTTGAACATGCTATTTTCTCCACGTAAAGCCTTTAAGTAGTCTTCTGTTGTTCTTTAAACATTACCCAATCCTCTGGCTTCCCGCTCATCTTTGCTACGTTGTACTCTTTTATTTTCATATTGTCCCTGACTTCCCTTGTCAGCCACGGTCACCCTTTACTCCCCTTTGAATCTTTCTTCCCCTTTAGAATGAACTGATCTTACGCCTCTGTATTTATCCAAAACAACTATCATCCGCAGCTAGGGTATCTCAGCCAGTGAACGTTTGGACAGGCACCTTCTCCCTCGGGAAGATTCAGGGCGGGTGAATGGTGACAAGGGGTCAGGAGGAATGTCAGCGGCCGCCTCTGGGATGGAAGCGCTCAGGGCACGGATTTATGAATGAGCCGAAGCACTGAGGTGAGCGGATATGTCACCGCGCACTTCAACTGGTCCCTGAACGTCAGCCACAGAAGGATGAAGCTGCCGGAGATGGTGAAGAGTAAAACCATAGACCTCCTCCTGCTCTCCATCTCCGGGTCACTGCGGTTCTCCCCCTTGCTCTCCCCCTTCAGCCCCTTACGGACCCGACTGGCCACTAAAATGTGCCGGACTGTCTGAGCGTTGAGCAGCAGGATTACAGCGAAAGGGAGGAACGGAGTTAAAATCGTGTCAAACCAGTCAAATGCCACCCACCCGGGGTCAGTGTAATAACTGTCCAGCGCGACACAGCCCCACGGGACATTGTCGATGATTGACCGTGGTTTCCGTGCGAAGTAATGGGGAATATTTTTCAGACAGAGCAGAACGCCAGCTGTTGCCAGAACCGCTTCCGCAGTTTTCCCGGTGCAATATTTAGTTTTCAACTTCTGGCAACAAATGGCGACAAACCGATCAAAGGTGAAAGTGACGGTGAACCAGACAGAACAGTCTGTAGCTGCACATATCAGTACAAGGATAACACTGCACACCGGGTAGATGGACAGGAAACTCCATGTAAAGTAATAATAACGGATCCAATACAAAATGACCGTGGTGATAACGACCAGTAGATCTGCCGCTGCCATGGCCACCAGGTAGCGAGTGGTGCAGGTGGAGAGGCCGCACTTTCCCCGGGACAGGATCACAATCACCACTAAATTCACTGCGGAAAGAAAAGGGAACGTACATTCTTGAAGGCATTTTCCGGGGCTAAACACAGGTTCGACGTTCAGCTGCAGATCAGTAGTGTTGGTGTAGTTTCGAGGCTGCAAAACCCGGCTGAGACTGTGCCCGACCTGCCTGCTTCGGGAGGAGAAGTGATAAAGCGACGGGCAGGTTAAAGGTCGGGGAGTCAATGAGTAGCATCTCACTACAAACGGCGGAATAGTCCTTTATATAGTTACCCCTGCTCGCAGTCTGTGATTGGCCGCTTTCACAGACTTAACCGTGACCGGACATGTTTAACCAGGGCTCCGAGAACTCGGCATCTGATGAGAACGAGGAGGCTTACAGAGGGAAGGCAGAGACAACTTAGAATCCGGCAACAGAGTGGCTCCGTCAATGGATTAATTCCACAGTGAGTTCACACGCCGGTAGTTCCGCTGCCGTGTCTTCAGTGGGCCGTGTCTACGGGAACGGGTGTTCAGACACAGTTCACATTTTAAACCCTCCCAGTCACACCGTCCCGGAGAGCTGTCCGTCCCGATCATTGGAACAACACTGGGCAAGGTGCCACTGAAGGCAAGAACAACATGTTCGTGTGTACCGGTAGCAGTGAGAAAAAAAGAGGGTTAGATTCAGCTGTCTGAAAATAAGATACATCACATCGTCATTTCGAAGATATTTCACTGAGAGGATTGATGTTATTCACATATTCTTGTTCATCGATCATCAGTCGGCAACTTGTAACACGATTAGAATCAGGTCAACACCTGTGAACACACACACGGAGTTATAAAACTTGATTTGTTCTGCTCACTCACTTACCAGGGACTCCAACGGCAGCAATGATCACGTACAAGATTTTCTCCACACTGAAATATTGCTCCAGTTTTTCCCTGTGCATTTTCTCTCTCAACCGATGTTTCCCCGTGAACTACTGGTAATGTTTCGAACTGAAATGCTGGGGCAGAACATCCTGGATATTTTATACCATGTTCCGTCTCCATCGGGACAGTGATGTGTCAACAGAGTTTAAAAATAGAGATTTTGAAATGATTGGCAAACAGATGACATCAGCCGAGTGAAATCTCTGCCGAGACAGAGAGGTTGTGATTTATTCAGGAAATTGATTGATTGAAAAACGTAAAGGACAGGGAATTGTGGCGACAGATACCGAGGGATGGAAATTGGGAGCAGCGGCATTGTTCCAGTAAAGGGGATATTGTTTCAAACTCCATCAGATCCAACTCTCCACCTCATGTTGTTTGTCTGATATCCTTCAATCCGTTTCACTCAGCAAGGCAATGACAAATTCCAGGAGTACTCTGGGCTTCCGGAGCCCTGTTTGAAGGTGGACTGGACTGGGCAATATTTGTGCACAGGTTGCGGAATTAGTTCAACAGATTACCTGGACTAAAATGCCCCACCCCCCTCCACTCTGCTTCACCACTCATAATGAGCGCGGCTTCACTGACTGTGACCTCAATCTGACACTCCCGCTGACCACGGTAACCATTCACTCCCTGCTTGCCTGGAATAGATCTGACTATACCATGGGACAATAACTTTGGAGGGATGGAAATGCGCAGCACTGACGCAGTGTCACATTGTGGTGGTATTGATGAAGTGACACACTGTGGTGGTACTGATGGAGTGACACACTGTGCGGTACTTATGGTGTGACAAACTGTGGTGGTACTGATGGACTTACACACAGTGGTGGTACTGATGGATACACACAGTGGTGGTACAATGGAGTGACTTACTGTGATGGTACTGATGGAGTGACACACTGGTGGTACTGATGGAGTAACACACTCTGGTGGTACTGACGCAGTGTCACACTGTGGTGGTACTGATGGAGTGACACACTATGGTGGTACTGATGGAGTGACACACTGTGTGGTACTTATGGTGTGACAAACTGTGGTGGTACTGATGGACTTACACACAGTGGTGGTACTGATGGATACACACAGTGGTGGTACAATGGAGTGACTTACTGTGGCGGTACTGATGGAGTAACACACTTGTGGTACTGATGGAGTGACACACTCTGGTGGTACTGACGCAGTGTCACACTGTGGTGGTACTGATGGAGTGACACACTATGGTGGTACTTATGGAGGGACACACTGTGTGCTAGTCATCGGCGGCCATTCGAAACGAGTAAGACTGTTATCTCCTCTCCATACGATCGTCTACTTGTGGGCCTGCATATATCTGTACATGGCGATCCATAATCCACACAACCTTTTGCAACGTTCGCATTGTAGAGTGGCGGTGGTCGGTCGTCGTCGAGCCCCTCTCTCTCTCCTTACGGTGATGTCGCTTTGTCTCTGTGACACGGCGCAGTTCCATTTTGTGACGTGTTGCTCCTTGCTGCACGGATTTCCTCCAGGAGCGCCTGTCCAGTGCAATATGCTCCCAGTTGCTTGATGTAATGTCGAATTTCCTCAAACTGTTTTTGATGTTATTCTTGAAGCGTGTCTTTGGCCCGCTGGGTGCTCGCCGACCTTCCTTCATTTCAGTACATGATTTGTGTAGGGAGCCGTGTTTTGGACATGCGCATGCCATGGGTAGTCCATCGAAGTTGGTGCTGCATTAGTGTGGTAGTGATGCTGATCTTGTTGGCTTCCTCCAAAACTCAGGGGCACACTGAGCAGCAGTACTGGTGGAGTGACACACTGTGGTGATACTGATGGAGGGACATATTGTGGTAGTGATGGAGTTACACTCTGTCGTGATACTGATGGAATGACACACTGTGGTGGTACTGATGGAGTGACACACGGCGGTGGTACTGATGGAGTAACACACGGCGCTGGTCCTGATGGAGTGGCACACCCGTGCGGTACTGATTGACGGACTCACTGTGGAGCAGTAATGACAGAGTGAACACTGTGGGGTAGTACATTTAACGTGATCAAATATGGTAAAGTACTAATGATGTGACTCATTGTGCGTTGCACAAATGGACTGACACACGGTGTGTAGTACAGATGGACTGACATTCTGTGAGGTGTTACTGATGGAGGGACACGTTGTGTTGGAACTGATGGAGTGTCATTGTGATGGTACTGGTGGCGTGGCAGACTGGTGGCACTGATGGAGGGGTGAACTGTGGTGGTACTGATGGAAGAAGCTGCAGGGCCGGAAAACATCCCTGGCTGCGTTTAAGGGACCGTGCTGAGCAACTAAAATATGTATATACATACATTTTTAACATCTCACTCAGCCAGGCAGTAGTGCTCAACTGTCTCAAAAGTGCCACCATGGTCCCCGTCCCGAAGAAGCCCAACCCAGCTTGTCTCAATGACTTTCGTCCAATGGCTCTCGCACCCATACTAATGAAATGTATTGAGCGGCTGGTCATGCAGCACATTAAAAATTGTCTCCCTGTCTATCTAGATCCACGGCAGTTCGCTTACAGAGCCAA
Source organism: Leucoraja ocellata (assembly GCA_036785375.1). Taxonomy (NCBI): domain Eukaryota; kingdom Metazoa; phylum Chordata; class Chondrichthyes; order Rajiformes; family Rajidae; genus Leucoraja; species Leucoraja ocellata. Next base: position 270,160 of record JAWMAR010000654.1, on the reverse strand, counting down.
CCGGTCCACAGAGGATGGAGTCTCCACAACATTGAACCTCGCACTATCACATCTCGACCGGAAGAATACCTATGCCAGGATCATCTTCATAGACTTCAGCTCCGCTTTTAACAGAATCATCCCACAGCAGCTGATGGAGAAGCTGAAGCTGTTGAAGGTGGATACTGGCATTTGCAACTGGGTCCTTCACTTTTTGACACAACGGCAGCAGACAGTCAGGGTGGGCAGTCGGACACCAAGAACCATTGCTGGGAGCACTGGCTCACCCCAAGGCTGTGTCCCAAGCCCCTTGCTGTTCAGTCTACTTACTCATGACTTTACTGCCAGGCTCAGCAATAAGGATATCAATACTTTCGCTGATGACACAACAGTGGCGGGTCTCATCAATGACAATAATGAGTCGACGTACAGGATGGAGGTGGAGCTGCTTACAGAGTGGTGCAGATCTCACAATCTCGCCCTCAATGTGGAAAAGACTAAGGAAATGGTGATCGATTTCAGGAGGGCTGGAAAACAACATCTCACTCCGCTGCATATTGATGGAACTGCTGTGGAGAGGGTCAGCAGTGTGAAGTTCTCGATACTTCACCTGGCGGATGACCTGACCTCTACGACCAACCCCAGAGCAGTGATAAAAACGAGCTCAGCAGCGGCCCCACCCCCTCCGGAGACTAAGGAAAGCAGGTTTCCCTGCTGTTCATCTAAGGACCTTCTACAGGGGCGCCATCGAGAATATATTAACCTACGGCATTACTTTCTGGTTTGGGAGTTGCAAGGCTTATGATCAAAACCAACTCAACTGGATAGTGGAGACCGCCAGCAGGATCATTGGTGCACCGATCCCTTTCCTGTTGGAGATCTATAAGAAGCGGAGCATCAGCAGAGCCATCTCCATTGTTAAGGACCCCCATCATTCATCACACCACATCTTCTCCATTCTGCCATCTGGGAAGAGGTACAGGAGCATCAGCTGCAAAACCAGCAGGATGCTCCTCAGCTTCTTCCCACAGGCAATAAGACTGATTAACCGACTGTGTTCCCTCCCCATATATCAAACACCAACACATCTAACCTCGCCCATACTTTGACAGCTAGGCACCTGTCAAAGCAAAGCCACTGTTTCGTCTGAATGTCTGTTGTTATTTCAATATTTAGGCCTATATTTAGATATGGTAATTATTTTTTTTACAGCTATATGTATTTATTCTGTTTTTATAAATCGAACTGATGGGAACTGATCGAGATACATTTTTTTTCGTTTCATCACTGTATGTAAGTACTCAGTTAAAATGACATTAAAGTAAATACTGATACTGTTACTGATCTACTGTGGTGGTACCTATGGAGTGACTGTGGAGGTGCTGATGGAGGTCCCGCTGTGATGGTACTGATGGAGTGAGACAGTGGTGGAACTGATGGATTGACACTCTTTGTGGTCGTCTTGATGGAGTGACACACTGTGGAATAGCCCTGATGGAGTTACAAACGTCGGGTCGTACTGGGACAGGCACACAGTGGGGTGGTGCTGATGAGGTGATAAACTGTGGGGAAGTACTGATGGACTGACACTCTGCGGAGTAGTACTGATAAAGCGATCAAATGTATGCTAGCACTGATGCATTGACACTCTGTAGGGTAGTCCTGATGGAGTGACAAATTTCGGAGTGGTACTGATCGATTGACACACTGTGGGGTAGCACTGATGGAGTGGTAACATGTGAAGTAGATCTGATGGAGTGACACACTGAAAGATAGTACTGGTGAAGTCACAAATACAGTTGGATAGTGTTGATGGAGTGTCATACTGTGGTGATACTAAACTGACGTAAATTCAGGATGCAAAAAGGGACGAAATTACAGGACGTGAAATCTCTCTCATTCTCTCTCATTCTCTCCCCTATCTCTGTACCTTTCCGCAATTTCGTCCCTTACTGCGTCCTGAATTTTCGTCCCGTTTCGCCTCCTAAATGTTTGTCGCGTTTCACGTCCTGCATTTTCGTCACTTTTCGTGTGCTGAATTTAGATCGTTTTGCGTGCAGAATTTTCATCGCGTTTCTCGTCCTGAAGGGTTGTTGTTTTCCGTGTGCAGATCTTTTTGTCACTTTACACATGCTGAATTTTCGTAGCTTTTCACGTCCTAAAGGTTCCTCGCTTTTCGCGTGTTGATTTTGTGTCGCTTTTCGCCTGCTGTAGAGGCTGTTGCTGAAACAAAATGCTGCATTAAATAATGTCCAACAAACACACACTTACCATAGACAAAGCAGCCAGCCAGCGCCATCTTGACACCAACCGGAAATGACGCCATAGACGCCATCTTGCCGCTGACCGGAAATGGCGTCACCGACGCCATCTTGCAACCCGGCCAATATCACAGAATGAGCGCCAATTTTAAACTGAAACACAGTTGTGATCGAATAAAATGATTATTCATGCTTCATCCATCTTTAAAGACAGTTGCTGAAAGCCCTTTAAAAACGCCAAGCAATTGCGTGACAAAATATGTGGCAAGCAAGCAAACAAATTAGATATCAATTGGCTGAAAAGCCCTTTAAAAACGCCAAGCAATTGCTGGACAAAACAGTACCACCACGGTGTGTGTCCCCCATCAGTACCACCAAAGTGCGCCACTCCAGCAGTACCACCACATAGTATGTAATTCCATCAGTACCAACACACAGTATATCACTCCATCAGTACCACCACAGTGTGTCACTCCATCGGTACACAACAGTATTTCACTCCATCAGTACCACACGGGTGTGCCCCTCCATCAGAACCACCACAGTTTGCCCCTCCATCAGTACCACCACAGTGAGTCACTCCATCAGTACCACCACAGTTTGTAACTCCATCAGTACCACCACAGAGTGTCACTCTATCAGTACCACCACAGAGTGTCACTCCATTAGTATCATCACAGTGCGTCACTCCATCAATACTGCTGCACAGTGTGTCCCTGAGTTTGGGAGGAAGCCAACAAGATCAGCATCATCGTGGCGGAGGTGTTGTCACCTATCAGACTGAAGAAGGGTGCAGAGATGCTACCTGGCACGCTGAGTTACTCCAGCATTTTGTGTCTGTCTTTGGATTAAACTTGCATCTGCAGTTCCTTGCGACATAGATAGCTCGATAGATAGATAGGAAAATGTATAGTTAGTTCTATAGCTCGATAAACAGAAGTCCAGCTAGCTAGACAGATAGGTAGCTGGCTCGACTGCTATATGGCTTGATGGCTAAATGTTTAGATGAGCAAATACCTGGGCGGGTAGATAGTAGAGGATTATATGGCTAGGTGTCTAGCTGGCTTTCTGGCAAGATGGCTGGTCGGCTAGCTGGCTAATTGTCTAGATGCCTAGCTGGATCGACGGCTTGATGGATAGACAGCCTGGTATGTATTAGCTAGCTACATAGACAACTAGAGGGATATCTAGTGAGCCAGATAGCTAGAAATTGTGGAATTGTTTATAGCTAGATAGAATATATAGCAAATAGCTACCTTGACAGCTAAGTGTGAAAACAGCTGGATAACTATAAGCTAGTGTACTGTTCCGTTCACCTGTGTCCCAGTGTCGGCATGTACCACAAAGAGAAAAGACCACGGCGGATTTGAAATAAATACAGAAACACATTTTACACACTGCAATAACCGATGTGATGGTTCTGACTAAGTTTAGTCAAACTCGTGGCGTTTTATTTTTACATTTAATAAGCTAAGGCACCTGTGACTAATTTACAAGACACAGGCTGTCGTTGTATTAGACTCAGCTCAGTGCCTTTGTGGAAGCTCCTGCCTGTCCACGGGATGGATGCCAATATCTACATTATTTAGAGCTTGGAGCAGCCTTTCTGCTGAAACCAAATCCAACCGGTTCAGCAACACAGTGTTATTCATTCTTGTATTCTTGTATTCAAATTTTATTGTCATTGCCTCACTTTGAGACAACGAAATAAATTTCCCGTACAGGCAGTATCATTAAAAAAATCACAAGAAAAATAATAAAAATAAATAATAAATAAATAATAAAACATATTAAAAATAAAATTGAAATTGAATTAAAAAATTAACAAAAGCACAAACGCAGAAAGTCCACAACACAACATAACATAAATGGCACCCAGGTGAGGAAGGCACCATAGTCCAGCCAGCCTCCCCTCCGTGTCCATCCGTGGACGGGGCCTTCCGAGCACCCGCAGTCGCCGCCCCGGGTGGCCCGATGTTCAGGCCCTCACGCCGGGCTGGTGGAACGCCGACGCCGAACCCCGACGGTGAACACCTTCCTCCTCAGTGGCCCGGACCTCCTGATCAGCCGCCTCCCGCTGCCGGAGTCTGCAGCTCCTGAGTCCACAGGTCGAGCCGGGCAGAGTCACAGGACCCCGCGTTGTTGATCAGCGCCGCCCGCGTTGGGAGCTCTGCAACCCGCAGCTCCATGATGTTGGTGCAGCAGGTCCAGCACTCCGGGCTCCAGACGGCGACCCCCGGTAAGGCATCGCCAGCCCCGCGATGTTCCAGCGCTGTCCCGCCGCTGCTGGAGCTCCGGTCGATCCCGGCAGGAAAGGCCGCGCCAATCCAGGTAGGTAGGCCGCTGTGGGAGGAGGGGGGGGGGGGAGGACGCGACTCGAATAATAGTCGCGTCCTCACCAGGAAGCGGCTGAAGGACGGTATCCCCCGCACCGTGCCCTCTTCCCCCACATAAAAACACCAAAAAACACAAAAAAATACAATTTTAACGTAACTAAATAAACAAAAAAACAAAAAGATACCGGGCTGTAGGTGGAGGCTGCTGGCACCAGCGCCACCGGAAGTACAAGTGGTCAATATTCAGCTGTAAATATAATGCTTTTAAATATGTTCTTTAACATTTCTGAAGGACCGGCATGGTGCCATGAACCACGTTTATTAGAGAGAGTTTCCGAGGGGCTATTTTTTTTTAAATTTCCGCGCTAATGCGGTTTTCTGTCGCGTTACAGGTGAGAGATGTTTGAGCTGTAACTCGTACTGCGGGGGGAACCCCGTTCACACAAAGGGCGGAGCTGACAATCTCCCTGTGCACGGGGCGGATCGGATTCACATCTTGGGATTCGTTGAAGTAAAACAAAAACATCCACCCTATTGGTCCGAATGGAATAGCAAAAACAGAAGTTGTGAGATCTACACGGAAATCCAGGCAGAAAATAATTGCGATGGTGAGGTCAGGTGTTTCTTTGATGTTGCTTCCGATGTTTCCTCCAGTTCACCTACTCGCCTTCCCACTTTCTGAACTGTCCTGGACTATGAGGGTGGGTGGAACTGGGATTGCTGTAGTCCACATTTACCTCGGGACGGAGTAACTTCTAGTTAACACTTTCCGCTACTGGGAATGCAGGGAATGATCCGGATTTTACCACAATCTGTTGGAATTCTGGCTGCGGCATCCCTGGCGACATGTGTTGCAGTCGTTCTGCCCGCTGTTGCTCCTACTAGCCAGCAGTCAGCCAAGACCGGGTGTTCGCCGGCTCCCACAGGCACATTACTGGACACCGTGCGACTTGGATCATTGGGATTTAACCCATTCCAATCCATTGGTATTTTCCACTTACACTGTAATGCCCAGCTGTCCGGGCTTGTGATCCTATTCCAACAGTTCCCGGACGATGAGTGGAGAGCGCACTCTTCGGCTCATTGCCGAATGAACACGCTACGCGAGTCGATTGTGGATATTTATCCCCCACCCGGGAAATCATCCCGAGATTACCCGACCGAAACTAAAACAACCCACAAAGAGAACCGTGTTCTCCGATTCATCAGAACAGATCATGTATGTGGCTTTAGCTGGGATTTGACGTGAACAGAGAGAGAAGGGAACCGCGATAGACTCACAGAAAAAATAGCAACAAGAAAATTCCCGTTAGCATAAATTGTATCCATGGTGAAATACTCCCTCACGCGGGTAGAGACAGCTGAACTGACCTCTGGAGGTTTTACATTATAAATAACCATAGTGAATAACAGCGGGTAGCAGAATGACGGAGACTTTTCCAAGAATACCGCAGACAGAATTCCTACATGCTATGTTTAAATCCTATCCATGTTACTGTATTCCTACTAGCCGAAAGGGTTAAGAGGAATTTTAAATGAACATTATGCACATTATACAGTAGTAGATTGTCAAACCAGTTGGTCTTGGTTTCAGCAGCGAGACCGCTCCCTGTTCTGCGAAATGTGAGGGTTGGAATCGGCGCTGTGGACAAGTAGCTGATTGCCCGCAGATACTGAGCACTGCAGCTCACAGAACTACAGCCGCACCTCGCAAATCAATATTCACCTGTACCTGGAATGAAGCAAGGAAGATACAGATTTAAAACATATCTGTGCGCAGTCAAGACATCCTTGTGGAACTAAGGTGAGATTATCGCAGCTCAGATTTATTCCTGGTTTTTGTTTCCAATCGATAATTAAAACGTACAATGACTTTCATATTATCGGCCCAAGAATCAGTAGCGTGGGGTTATAATTTAGTTTAGTTTAGAGATACAGCGCGGAAACAGCCTCTTGAGCCCACCGGGTCCGCGCCGACCAACGGTCCCCGCACATTAATCCACTTGGGGCAATTTTGTTTACATTTACAAAGCCGATTAACCTATAAACCTGTACATCTATGGAGTGTGGGAAGAAATCGAAATCTCCGAGAAAACCCCCCGAGATCACGGGGAGAACAAACAAACTCCGTAGAGACAGCACCTGTCGTCAGGATGGAACACGGGTCTCTGGCGCTGCATTCGCTGTAAGGTAGTAACTCTACCGCTGCGCCAACGTGATCGCCCAAAGGAAACGAACCTAAACAGACAAACATTGAAGAGTTCATAAACATCCGTGAGAAACTGGCAGAGAAATTAAACAATCACTTACTGTCGGTTTCTTAGGCAATAGGATGCAATCATCTTCAGGTTCTCTGAGGAGATAACATTTAGAATACAAAAGCGGGAATTAGTTAGTGGGGTGTATTTTAGACTTTTTGATGGCTTTGTCCGACGTTTTGTGAGCCCAGATAGTCTATGACCTTGGGAGGACGGGTTCATTGGAGCAGATATGGTGTGTGTTGATTCACCAGGTAAAGTTTTCATTCACATTCAATTGTTGCTTGACAGTTATCTTAATATTGTTCATTCCAGAACCACAGAATTTTGGAAAGCTTATCATCATGGCCGAAGGTGGCGATTGGGGAAGGGGTGCAGTGACATCTACATCAAGTAAACAGAAAGGTTTGTAAAGCCGTCTGTGAAATATAAATGTTGCCCTGACAATGGGCGTGGACCTGTCGCAAATACTGAGGTTAACACAATAAGTGGCAGAGCAGAGACAATTTACATCTGCAGGGACAGCACAGTCACATGTGGACGGATGCAGGGAACTGTGCGATAAGTTACTACATTTTAGTTTTTGTTTTCACAAAAGTTAAGTCAGAATATCAATGTCCAGAATCACGGGTCATACTGCGCAGAAATGGGATGTTGACCCACGATGGGTCTGCCAGCTGCCAATCCCTCTACACTCTCACCAACATCTACAGATGCGCCGTAGTAAGCATGGCTTTGTAAGAAGGAACTGCAGATGCTGGTTTAAACCGAAGATAGACGCAAAAGTTGGAGTAACAGCGGGACAGGCAGCATCTCTGGAGAGAAGGAATGGGTGACGTTTCGGGTAAAGAGGAAGGGTCTCGACCCGAAACATCACCCATTCCTTTTCTCCAGAGATGGTGCCTGTCCCGCTGACTTGCTCCAGCATGTTGTGTCTATCTGTGGTTTTGTAAGCGCTCCATTCAAGACCTCAATAAGTTACCTCGAGCTGTGAATGTAACTAGACCATCACGCAAACCAACATCCCTCCAATTGACTCCATCTACACTTCCTGCTGCCCTGGCAAATCCACCAGCATAATGAAGGATGAGTGTCACGCCGATCACCCCCCTCTTCTCCCATCTCCCACAAGGCAAGCGATATAGGTGTGAAAACACGATTCACTGAGAGTTCCTTCCAAGCTATTATCAGGCAACTGAACCATCCATTCACCAGATAGTGAATGGTTCCATCGGCCCAATTGAAGACCTTCGGGCTATCATTAATCGCACTTGACTGGAATTAATTTACACTGAATGCCACTCCCATTATCATGTTCTATGCCTTGTGGCTGTCTAGATTGTAATGTATTGTATTTTCTTTGTCTGGCTAGTACGCGATAAAAACAGTTTTCATTGTACCAAGTCAAGTCAAGTCAAGTCAAGTCAAGTCAAGTTTATTCGTCACATACACATACGAGATGTGCAGTGAAATGAAAAGTGGAAATGCTCGCGGACTTTGTGCAAAAAGACAAACAAACAAACAACCAAACAAACTACAAACAGAATGGAACATAATCACATATTATTTTACATATTAAATATTATATTGCGTATTATTATATTGTGGGCGGAAGGAAAAAGGGGGAAAAACTGCAATTTGAAAAAAAAGCAGTAGAGTGGTACAGTAAAGTTAGTCCCTGGTGAGATAGGAGTTTACAGTGCTAATGTGTGTTTCTCAGTGGTCTCTAGGCCCTTGTCATTCATGGTGAATATCCTGGTTTTATTTATCCCTCCAACATGCGTCAACTGGCCCTAATCAGGAGTAAATTTGAAATGTATTTTCTCCGCCTAACATGTTGACTAATCATCTGCAAATACTGGTTCAAATCCAGTTGCGGCGGTAGAAATGTATAGTCAAGTGATCACTTTTTCGGCAGATAACTGAACGGCCAACATCAGGAATACTTGGAACAAAATTATCGGATTATCTCAAAATAACACGCATTCAAGTTGTAATAGCAATATCTTTATTTTCCAATGTCCAACTTTCCATTGCCATTACCACACAGGCAGGTGATCTTACTCAGATTAAATGAACGAATCTTCCAGTTTAATTTATTCTTTAAAGAATTAGTTGTACAAACAAAGAGATGATTCAAACCAGGTAATCTTTATTCTCATACAAGCTGTGACTTTCCGTTCTTTCTCCCCTGTTTTTCCCCTCTGTTCTTTCCCCTCTGGTAAGAACTGTGTACTCTCCGCCTCCAGTGACCGATCTGATCTTGTCAATCCCTGGCGATGTTATATGTAACGTCCTTCTAAGCATAAAGAGCCCGCTCCCAAGTGTTTAAAATAATACTTCTCGAAATATCTGGACAAAATAATGTAAGCTGCCAACAGTAGCTAACCTAAATCTACATGGCTCCAACACACATTATATTTTGGATAACTGGAGATAAGAGAGCACCGCACTCTAGGGCAGCTTCTTCCACGATATTATCAAATTTGTGAACTAACCGTTCAGAAGCTAGGGATGTATTCCTGTTTTCTCAATATATCCTTTCACCTATTTACGTCTACCCCATCAATGACATTGCACTTTTTCTAAGGAACTGCTACGCTACAATGCTGCGAAATGCATTCTGCACTCTGTATCTCCACCTTTGCTCAATCTGATCTTGAGTTTCAACTGATTCTATCTGTGTGCTATATCTGATCTGTTTAGGTTAATGCAAAACCAAACTTTTCACAGTACATCGGTAGATGTGACGTGAATGCGCGTGCAGTTAAAATGAATGAACGACGGAGGAGTTGGTGCAAGGATCGGAGATTCAGATATTTGGACAATTTGGATCTTTTCAGGGATGGATGTGACCAGGAGACTAACAGCTGGTGGGCAGTTTTGAAAGTGCTGCAAAGGAATGTTTAAACTGATTGGCTGGGGCACATAATCCAAAGTTGTATTCAGACAGTTTGAACTGCGATGTCAATTCATCAGCAGTTTGTGACCAATAACGACAATTCACTCAGCTTTGCAACCCGATGTAAAACAACAGTTCCGGCCTTAAATGTAAAATTGTAAATTGGGTGGTGGAAGTCCACCTTTGACAGTACGAGATAGGAACAGTGATTAGAGTAAGTCGTATGTGGGCAAAGGGACGCCTGAGATGGGACTTTTTAAATTGTGATTGTGAGATTTCAAGATATGATAGTTAGTGAAGTACAAGTAAGGAACCCAGGATGATGAGAGATATTGAGGCTCTGGTTCTGTAGACTATGATGGAGTATAGTATGGTCTTCAGTAGCCAGCTTGCAGGAGACGGGGAAATGCGAGGAAACCAGCTTGGTGGAGACAATGATGGGAGGAAGTCAACCTGGGGTAGGAAGTGATTGGAGGTAGCCATCTTGGGGGAGTAAGGGATGGGAGGTAGCCAACTTGGGGGTGGGTTAAGTGTTTGGAGGTAGCCAGTTTGGGGGAATAACGAAAGGGAGGAAGCCAGTTTGGGGGAATAAGGGATGGGTGGAAGCCAGCTTGGGGTGTAAAATATGGGACATAGACAATTTGGGGGAGTAAGGGATTACTCCAGCTTGCAGGAGTAAGGGGAATATGAGGAAGCAGGTTGGGGAGTAAGGGATGCAAGGAAGCCAGCTTGGGGGAATAAAGAATGGGTCGTAGCCAGCTTGGGGAGTAAGTGGCAGAAGCCAGCTTGGGGAGTACGGGATGCAAGGAAGCCAGCTTGGGGGAATAAAGAATGGGTGGTAGCCAGCTTGGGGAGTAAGAATTGTGTGGTAGCCAGCTTGGGAAGTAAGGGATGGAAGCCAGCTTGGGGAGTAAAGAATGGCAGGTAGCCAGCTTGGGGAGTAAGGAATGGGAAGTAGCCAGCTTGGGGTTTCTATGGGAATGCAAGGCAGTCAGCTTGGGGAGTAAGGAATGGGATGTATCCAGCTTGCATGAGTAAGGGGAATGTGAGGAAGTTGGAGGGTGAGGATTGTGAGGAAGCTAGGAGGGGGAGAATGCAGTGTGGAGGGTGAAGAGAGGGTTCAGGAGCGTGAGGATAGGGTGTGGAGGGTGCTGATGGGGTGTGGAGGGTGACGAGAGGTTTCAGGAGCGTGTGGATGGGGTGTGGAGGGTGAGGAATGTGTGTGGAGGGTGAAGAGAGGTTTCAGGAAGGGGGGTGGGGTGTGGCGGGTAAGAGACGGTTCAGGAGGGTGGAGTGGGGAGGGTTCAGGAGGTTGTGGACGGTGTCGAGAGGGCTCAGCCGGGTGGGGACAGGGTAGGTGGATGACAGCATGGTGCCAGATGGGGTGACTGTGGGAAATGTGAGACCATCCTCACCAGCAGACAATGAAGCAGCAATGCTGTATTCTATGAATGTTTTTGTACTATTATACAATGGTATTTGGCTGTAGCAGCACCAAAGGTATTAGATAACATTTATTGACATAAATAAGGAATAATATTGCATCAAGTTTCATCAGACTGGTGTTGCCGTGTGCAGCAAGACCGATGTTATGCGCTTAGTGTTTGGAGAAATGACGAACGACCTGAATGAAATCTCCATAGATTGGATGTATGCCGGGTGTTATGTTATGCTGCACGTAATAATTTAATTGTTCCATTCTACGTGTGAGAATTTAACACTCTTGACTCCTGGTTTTTCCCCTGAGTGAAGAGTTCAGATCTAGGGGTCAGAATCTGTGACTGCAGTGGTGGTCGGTGTGTTTAAGGCGTGGATTGTCTCTGACTCTGAGGAAAGTTGGAACAATGCAGGGCTGCCCAGCTCCACCCAGGGTAAATGTGCTTGGGGTTCCTGTTTTCATCACTGTGTCTACCAGTGGTACCTCCATCCCCCATGTACCGTTGGTCATTTGCGGTTTCGATAAATTGAGGACAAAGGAAGCCAATTATTTGACCCACAGTGCCTTTGCCGGTTGTGCAAGAGTTCATCGGTCAGATCCCACCTTCTGGTAACCAGCCTTCAAGCACACATTTAGAGTGTAAGTTCCTTCACAGGTAACTTTGGCTGAGTTCCAGATCTGTACTGATCCTGTGGTGGGAGAAACGTCTCACCAGGTCTACAATCTTTCAGCTAATTCGTGTATCACCGTGCTACCCAGTATTCGACCGAATTACTCAGGGAAAGTAGTCCTCCCCCTTTCATCCCTCATCTCATTACTCTATACAGCTCAATTGATGCTCTCGTGAAATTTAGCCTTCCCAATAATTTATCAAAGTTCCAAATACAGTTAATAATTTCAAAACTTATTCCAATTAACCACCTAACAGCCGGTGACTTTGCCAATATTAACCTTTCTTGGAATTAGAAATGTGTGGTAAATGATGGAGTTGTGTTTACGTGTCGGAACAGCATTTATTTTATTTGAGCAGAAGTTATGAGCAGCCAATTCCACCCATGACATGTGACAGGATCTGTTGGGGGAGAGTAGGATACATGAGTCCATTTGGACTCATCGATATTTTAAAGTAGATATAATGTGCAACCTAAATGGGAACTTGAGGTTGTGTTTTCCGGTTTGAGTTTAGACCTGCAGCATCTGTGGGTTTGATATTAGACCTGCAGCATCTGGGGGTTTGAGTTTAGACCTGCAGCATCTGTGGGGTTGAGTTTAGACCTGCAGCATCTGTGGGTTTGAGTTTAGACCTGCAGCATCTGTGGGTTTGTTTTCAGATTTGCAGCATCTGTGGGTCTTTATTTCACATTTGCAGCACTGGGTAGCGGCGGACAAAATACTCACAGATGGATGGATGGATGTCAATCTGCTGTCCTCCCTCCCCGGCCCTGAGTCTCCCCGCCCGCCCAGACAGTGGGGCCCCGTTCCCCACAGCCTCTTGATGAACCTTTGGGCGGGTTTGGGCAGCGTCCTGTAGAAATGAGACGGATGATTCTCCTGTAAAATGGGACTGGTGGAGACCCTGCTGACAAAATTCCTCCAGGTTCTGTTCAAATCCTATCCATGTTGCTGTATTCCTACCGGTAGCACGGGTTAACAGGAATATTAAAAGTACTTTATGCACATTATACAGTAGAAGGTTGTCAAACCCGTTGGTCTTGTGTTCAGCAGCGAGACCGCTCCCTGTACTGGCGAATGTGAGGCTTGGAATCCACACTGTGGACAGGCAGCTGTTTGCACGCAGATACTGAGCACTGCACCCACAGAACTACAGCCGCACATCGCAAATCAATATCCACCTGACTAACTGCAACGAAGCAAGGAATAAAGGTAATGCTACACTTGTTATGGGAGATTTCAACATGCAAGTAGACTGGGAAAATCAGTTTGGGACTGGACCCCAAGAAAGGGAGTTTGTGGAATGCCTCCATGGTGGATTCTTAGAGCAGCTTGGACTGGAGCCTAGCAGGGAGAAGGCAATTCTGGATTTAGTGTTGTGTAACAAACCGGATTTGATAAAGGAATTTGAGGTTAATGAGCCATTAGGAGGTAGTGACCATAATATGGTCAGGTTTAATCTACAATTGGAGAGGGAGAAGGGTAGATCGGAGGTGTCAGTGTTGCAGTTGAATAAAGGGGACTATGGGGCCACGAGGGAGGAGCTGGCCAAAGTTGACTGGAAATATACAGTAGCAGGGATGAAAGTGGAACAACAATGGCAGGTATTTCTGGGTATAATACAGAAGGTTCAGGATTAGTTCATTCCAAAGAGGAAGAAAGATTCCAAGGGCAGTAAGGGGTGACTGTGGCTGACAAGGGACGTCAGGTAAGCCATTTAGAACGGAGACTAGGAAACACTTTTTCACACAGAGTGGTGAGTCCGTGGAATTCTCTGCCTCAGAGTGCGGTGGAGGCCGGTTCTCTGGATGCTTTCAAGAGTGAGCTAGATAGGGCTATTAAATATAGCGGAGTCAGGGGATATGGGGAGAAGGCAGGAACGTGGTACTGATTGGGGATGATCAGCCATGATCAGCACCCATCCCCCGCCCATGCATCCCATTGGCTGCCCATGCATCCCGGCGAGCTGCCTCTTCCCGCCAAGTCGGGCGGCCGTTGAGAACGCGCTCGCGCAGGGGTCGATCCTTGGCGCCATTTTGAATGGACTGCCTCGCGGCGCTTCCTTCCTTCCTGCCGACCGACCTGTTGCAGAGGCGGCGGATGAGGGAACTCAGGGCCAGACTGTCCGGGAGCGGGGACATCGGTGAGTATTTTGTCCGCCGCTCCTCAGTGGACTCAACGGCTACATTGGTCAGTAGGGGTGAAGCCATAGGCGGCCATCTTAACTACTGGCAGTCTCCCATTGAAGTAAATGGGAGTGAAGCCATAGGCGGCCATCTTAACTACTGGCAGTCTCCCATTGAAGTAAATGGGAGTGAAGCCATAAGCGGCCATCTTAACTACTGGCAGTTGCCCATTGAAGTCAAAGCGAGTGATGTCATATGCGGCCATCTTAACTACTGGCAGTTTCCCATTGAAGACAATAGGAATGAAGTCATAGGCGGCCATTTTAGGAACTGGCAGTCCGAGCGGGGAGACTCGGGGCCGCTGTGGGGAGCGGGGCCCCACTGTCCGGGCGGGCGGGGAGACTCGGGGCTGGGCAGCGAGGACAGCAGATTGACTTCCATCCATTGGTGAGTATTTTGTCTGCCGCTCCCCAGTAGACGGTTTTAATCTCGGGGAGATACTTGGGTTAAATTCCCCCATTGAATGTGATTTTCTCTGTCTGTCAGCAACACATTGAATGTATTGTTGTGAGTAAATGTGTCCCAGTGATAGTTTGAAGCAGAAAAGTCATGTTGAGCAACAATTGCTGCTGCGTTTTGTCATTGGATGTGTTGGTGTAGATTAATGCTGCACATCCATCACACACACACACTTGTATAGGGTGATTTCACGAATGGTCACTGGAGCATAGATCCGCACCCACGTGACCGAAAATCTCAAGTGGAGGACATGCTAGACATCCGGTACATGTTAGTGGATGTGAAAACACTCACTTTTCCACCCGCTAAAAACATAGAAAACGGCCAGTTTTTGATCTGCAATTTACTGTGCCAGTCGGGGTGACCGTGAGGCGCAGCTACCTAGATTTACAGTAAAAAAAAGGTCCAAATCCTCTGTCCCAGAGAGAGGGGGGGGAGGGAGAGAGCGAGAGAGGGGGAGAGAGGGAGAGAGGGAGAGAGGGAGAGAGGGAGAGAGGGAGAGAGGGAGAGAGGGAGAGAGGTAGACAGAGTCGGAGAGAGAGACAGAGAGAGCGAGAGACACACACATAGACCCAGAGCGAGTGAGAGAGAGAGAGAGAGAGAGAGAGAGAGATAGAGAGAGAGAGAGACAGACAGAGAGACAGAGGGAGAGAGAGAGCGAGATATGGAGAGAGAGACATAGGGAGTCGGAGAGAGAGACAGAGAGAGAGAGAGACACACACATAGACCAGAGAGAATGAGAGAGAGAGAGAGAGAGTGAGAGAGAGAGAGAGAGAGAGAGAGAGAGAGAGAGAGAGAGAGAAGAGAGATTGAGAGAGAGAGAGAGAGAGAGAGAGAGAGAGACAGAGAGAGACAGAGAGAGAGAGACAGACAGACAGACAGACAGACAGACAGACAGACAGACAGACAGACAGACAGACAGACAGGGTTATATATAGATGTAGAGTGCGAGAAATAGTGAGTCCGAGAGAGAGAGCAGATATAGCACAGAGAGAGACGGAGAGACAGAGAAGGAGAGAGAAACAGAGACACAGTAAAGGAAACCAGCTGAAAATTAGAAGCTGGTGTGACTTCAGTGTGTGTGTGCGTGTGTGGGGGGGGGGGGGAGTACGGGGAAGAGACAGACAGACAGACAGACAGAGAGAGAGACAGAGAGACAGAGAGACAGAGAGAGAGACAGAGAGAGAGAGAGAGAGAGAGAGAGAGAGAGAGAGAGAGAGAGAGAGAGAGAGAGGAAACAAGCCCTTCTGCCCAATGTGCCTACCTCGACCAACATGCCCCATCTACGCTAGTCCCACCCCGACCAACATGCCCCATCTACATTAGTCCCACCCCGACCAACATGCCCCACCTACACTAGTCCCCACCCCGACCAACATGCCCCACCTACAACTAGTCCCACCCCGACCAACATGCCCCATCTACACTAGTCCCACCCCGACCAACATGCCCCATCTACACGTCCCACATCGACCAACATGCCCCACCTACACTAGTCCCACCCCGACCAACATGCCCCATCTAACTAGTCCCACCTCGACCAACATGCCCCACCTACACTAGTCCTACCCCGACCAACATGCCCCATCTGTACTAGTCCCACCCCGACCAACATGCCCCACCTACACTAGTCCCACCCCGACCAACATGCCCCATCTACACTTGTCCCACCTCGACCAACATGCCCCGTCTACACTAGTCCCACCCCGACCAACATGCCCCATCTACACTTGTCCCACCCCGACCAACATGCCCCATCTACAGTAGTCCCACCCCGACCAAAATTCCCCATCTACACTAGTCCCACCCCGACCAACATGCCCCATTTACTAGGCCCACCCTGACCAACATGCACCATCTACACTAGTCCCACCCCGACCAACATGCCCCATCTACATTAGTCCCACCCCGACCAACATGCCCCATCTACACTAGTCCCACCCCGACCAACATGCCCCACCTACTCTAGTCCCACCCCGACCAACATGCCCCACCTACACTAGTCCCACCCCGACCAACATGCCCCATCTACACTTGTCCCACCCCGACCAACATGCCCCATCTACACTAGTCCCACCCCGACCAACATGGCCCATCTACACTAGTCCCACCCCAACCAACATGCTCCATCTACATTAGTCCCACCCCGACCAACATGCCCCACCAACACTAGTCCCACCCCGACCAACATGCCCCATCTACACTAGTCCCACCCCCGACCAACACGCCCCATCTACACTAGTCCCACCCCGACCAACATGCCCCATCTACATTAGTTCCACCCCGACCAACATGGCCCATCTACACTAGTCCCACCCCAACCAACATGCCCCATCTACACTAGTCCCACTCCGACCAACATGCCCCATCTACACTAGTCCCACCCCGACCAACATGCCCCATC